>RAIA01000132.1:405000-418729 GCA_003664395.1 Leishmania lainsoni
AGCCTCACCGTGACGGGTGCCAACCTCCCGGAGCCGCAGATTGCCGGCAACGTCATCCGCACCCACACGACGGTGAAGCTTTCCATGCGCCTGCCACCCCTGGTGAGGGCGGATGCCGCGCTGCAGGCGATGAAGCGCATCCTGGAGGCAGACCCGCCGTACGGCGCCAAGGTGACCTTCAAGGCCGTGGGTGCCGGCAACGGCTGCGCTGCGCCGGAGCTGAAGCCGTGGCTGGACAAGGTGCTGCGCGAGGGCAGCACCGAGGCCTTCGGCAACACGTACGCGTGCCAGGGCATGGGCGGCGCGATCCCGTTCATCGGCATGCTCATCGACATGTATCCGGAGGCGCAGTTCGTTGTGACGGGTCTCCTCGGCCCGCAGAGCAACGCGCACGGGCCGAATGAATTCCTGCACATCCCGTACGCTAAGGGCCTGACGTACAGCATTGCTCGCGTCGTGGCAGCGCACTTCCACAACACCCCCAAGTGAGGCAGCACGACACGTGCCTGGGCGCATGAGGGGGTGCAGGGGAGCGAGGGGTGCAGCAGTAGGCGTGATGAGGCAAAGGGAAAGAGAGAGCGGAGGAGAGGAAGAGAGACGAAAGGGGCTTCAAGGCCGCCGCCAAGCCCCAGCGCCTTCGCATCCCACTTCCTCGCACTTTGCTGCTCCTCTTGCGACTGCTTTGCTTCTCTAGCTGTCATCCGTGAGCACGTGGCTGGCGCTTTCCTCTCCCTGCCCATCTTTCTTTTGACCTACGCAACGCACCAACAGCATCAGTCATCTGAGGACTGAGCGGCGGGCGAGGGGAGCGAGCAAGGAGGCGCACACAAGGAGTGGGCTCAGGGAAGGTGTGTGCCTGACCCTTCTGGCGGTGGAGGGGACGGCCCCCGCATCTTCTGTGCGTTGGCCTTCCTTCGCTTCGCTTGCTCTCCCCGCTTTGCTTCCGTGTTGACCGGTGCTGCCGAGCAACACGACCCGTTGCGTCTCTCTCTCGTCGTATTTTTCCTTCCTTCTCTCATTGAACTCGGCCACTATGCCGCCTTTCTTCGGAGCAGCACCGCCATCGCTCAGCGTCGCTTTGGGCGACCGTCTCTGTTTGGATAAGGGCATCGCACACACTCATGCACAACTGCTCGGCTTGCTGGTGCGGCAGTAGAGCGGCAGCAAACAAACGACCGCGGCCCCAACCAACAAAGTTCAGGCTGCGTTTTTTCCCGTTTGCATGACTGTGCTCACGCCAGTGTCTAGTGCTACCACAGAGTGACCAGTGTGCGTCGAAGAAGGAGCTGAGGGGTGCCCTCTGCGACGAGGTTCACTGACAAACAGCAACGGTGCCTGCTGCTGTGTAGTAGACACGGCATCCACAGCCTCCCAGTGACGCCGGCCGCACCACCGTGGTAGCGCAGGGCCCGACACCCACTCTGCCTGCGGAGGCCAGGAGCCTGCAGCCCCCTCCTCGGGTACGGCTGTACGGACCCTTGGCGTCAGCGGACAGACCTGGACGGGAGCTGTGCCGGAGAGACGTTGGGCCCCATCGCGTTTGCACCCCCCCCCGATGCGAGTCGTGGTCGGTGTTTGGCGGCGTCCGTCACTCACCCAGATGCACGACTGTGGAGCCCGCGAGACGGCAAGAGGCCATCCTCGCCCGGCTGTGTGCACCCGCTGTCGGCCATAGCTGGCATGGTGCGTCGCTCCCGCGCAATGCAGCCAGGGGGCAGCAGAGCACGAGCGACGCACGCGGAACGGGCGGCTGGGTGGGCTGCTGGACCACAGGTGCCCGAGGCATGGCGAAAAGCGCTTGCCGTTGATTGTGTTCTTCAGGCCAGTTTGCCGCGCGTTTTATCGTCACGACGCATTTGTTTTTGTTTTTGTTTGTTTTCTTCTGGACTTTACCTCTTTGAAGGTGCGCACGCACGCCTTACCGGCCCTATCAACGTGGGTTGTGGCTGTTCCACCCCCCCCCGCGTAGTACGCTGTGCAACGCGTGTACACGGTTGTGTGTATGGGGGCCACTGTATTTCACGTCGGGAAGGATGTTGCTGCCTGTTTCCTATTCTTTCCTCTTCGTCACTCAGCAGGTCTCGGTAGGGGCATGAGAGAGTGCATCCACTTGCTTCTCTACCAGTGAGAGTGCTATGCGCGTTGTCATCTTCTGATCCTCAGCACCGGTGGTTAGCATCTTCAAGACAGGTGATGGCTGAATAAGACTGTCTGTGTAAAAATGCGGCTACTCCTTCACCATCGTGAGTGGCGAGGGAGAGAGAGAGCGACACGGAGGCCACGCCGGCAGGAATACAGCGCGTCTTGTGTAGGGGCGTAGGCACGCGTATATCCGGCGTTGGCGTACTGGAGAGCGTGCGCTGCCGCCCTTCCTTCTAGCTTCCCTGTCTCACCCAGTGGGGACAGGGAAGGGGGCCGGATGGGTGGCAGGACCAGCACCGGAGGCACAGACGCTGGAAGCAACGAGGAGGAGGGCCAGGAGATAGCTCAGGCCCTCTCAGAGGGAAGAGAGGCGAGGCAGGGCACTTGGGTAGCGGAAGGTGGGCTGCACTGAGAGAAACCTCAACGGCCCCCTTCCTCCGATCTCGTTGCACCGCTGTTGTACTGAGAGAAGCGTGCGAGAGGGGTGCGAAACGAACACGACAAACCTTTTACTTTGCCGGAGCCAGCGCACTCTCACTTACCGGTGTAGAAAGAAGGGAGATGGAAGAGTTAGTCGTCAGTTGCCAGCGTACAAGGCATGCCCTCACTACACTAATATGTATGCGTAGTATCTTCACCGGCACACGGAATTTTAACTACTGCGACGGCTCTTGTCCGAGACGCATAGAAACTTGGCGAGAGAAAGGGGCTGTTCTGGTGTGCGCTCGTACGAGTTTCACCTCCTCCACGCCTCTCCTCGACACGCACGCACGCGAAAAGAACGCACAGTGCGACACCTCTTACAATGAGAGAACGCTTTGCTTCTCCTTTAACGACACCCCCTACCACTGAGGGCACACACACGTACGCGCGCACGAGGCTCCTGTCCTCTTCCTCTACGACTTCCGATATGCTCTACCTCTACTTATCTTCCTCTCACTCACTCTTCATCTTCCTCTGCTCTTATGCTTCACGCTTTGTCATCGCGCTTCACATCACACCTCCGTCTCCCATACACGGCACATGTGCACTAGCATCTGAGGCGACAACTGGTATTCAAACTCGCATGCAGATTACGCATAAATACACACGCACACCATCTCTTGTACTACCCTTGTGCTGGCGTGCGTGTGTGGGTGGGTCGGTGGGCTCGTTCATATTTCTTGGCGTGCTGCTTATCCTCCCTTCCTCACGGCGTGCGCGTCTTTCTTTCTCTCTCCCTCCCCCTCCCCTTGCGCTGGGTTGTGGAAGTTCTCTCAAGCCGATACCCTTTGTATTATTTCCTGTTGGTGTTGCTTTTCATATTTGTTGGTCTGTGTATTTGTAGGGCGCTCCCTCGACGCGCAGCCATTCCGTTGCTGTGAGGCGGTGCAGACGTATATACGTTCATGCTAATTCACATCGCCACTCCTCGTAGCCGCTTTGGGTGTTACTTTCGTTTCTGCTGGTGACTCGCCTTCTCCAGACGGCATATTGTCTCTCTTCATTCGTGTTTTCGTCCATTAGGGCTTTACGCGTAGGTGTCTCCACAAGCGCACTGCGTTGATTGCGGTGCTGTACTCGTTGCGTGGCCCTGAGCGACGGTGAAGGTACCGTTTAGTCATCCTTCTTCACCCTGCACTCTTTTTTTGTTCTCCGCTTGTGTTGGCTTTCTTTCCCCATTCATTGCAGTACCTCTGCAGTGGTTGCTCACGAACAAGCCCCCGTCGGTGCTGGAGAAGTCAAAGAACCAAACAGAGGGGGTACGGAGTAGGGCAAAGAGAGAGAGCGAGAGCGCATCGCCAGAGTTCAGGGAGACGAAAAACAATCGGCTTCTCGTTCTGCCTCTCCTTTCGCCCACTGCTTACAGCTGCCTGTGACTTCCCTCTGCAACCGAAATTCATTGCGCTTCCCGTGCACTGCCGCTTTGATCTTTTCTCTCTCTCTCTCTTTCTTCTGCTATCGTCGCCAGATTTCACCAAAGCACGTCCACGGCACTGAGCGACTTCCCTCCCCTCCCCCCCCCCTCCCTCTTCATTTTCTTTTGTGTAGTTGTGCGGCCGTGTAGGTGTGCGCGTTTCGCTTCTCATTTGTTGTTGTTTCCCTCGCTTGTGGGTACCCTTTGCTTGGGAGGGAAGAGGGAGGCGGGAATTACGCTACGCGTCTCCCGTGGGGTGGTGGTGGTGGTGGTGGTGGGTCTTCGCTGCACTTTCGTTTTGGCCTTTGTCTTCTCGGCGGCGCCTGTCACCCCTCCCCCCTCTTTACTCCCTTTCCCTTTCCGCTTCCGCGTGCATTATTGATATTATTCGTGTGCGTTTCGCATGCGCGTGCTGTCGGGTGAGCTCTTTGTTTCAGCTCTCCGCGATCTCTTCATGAGAGCCACCCGTGCGTTTCTTTCTCCCGTACTCGTTTTATTTTGAATTCATCCCGCAACTCTATCGCTGATATCCTTTGTCTCTGTGGGCTATCGCCTCAGCACCTGCGCGTACGTGTGTGTGTGTGGGGGGGGGGGGTGTTTCTAAGCGCCCCTTAGTAGGCGCTGCAGTACTTCACTTTGGCCATATCAAACTGTGTCCCCTCCTCGCCCAAAAAATCCTGCAGAAGATACAAGTGGACCGCAGTGGCCAGAACCAAACCAAACTAAACGAGAAGGCAGCAGTGAGTCCACCCACCACTCACTCACTTCTCTCTCTCTTCTCTCACTTTCCGAGGCAGTAATTGACTGGCCATTTTTATTTTCATGTGTGTGGGTGTGCTAGTAGTATGGAGCGTATTCAACAACCAAATGTGAGCACGCGTTCGCTAACGAGTGTGACCAGCGTTGTAGATGACCCAGCAGTACATGCAGTCGCGTTCTCGCCCCGCAGGAGCAGCCGGAGAGGTCAGATGAACCCCCAAGGCTCGTGTCTGAGCCGGCGCAACGCTCACCGTCACCGGCGTCCAACAATTCTGCGCCCAGCAGCGACGATTTCCCGCCTCCCTTAAGCGGCGACCTATCCGCGGCGCTCTCCTCCATCATCTCTTCCCACGAGGCGTCGTTTTACGGCAGTCTTATGCTGAGCCGGGCAAACAATCTGAATGAGCTGGAGGGCTGCACGAATCACACTGAGCGTGGCTGCATTGAGACGGCCACTGGTGTGGCAGCAGAGAAGTATGCATATGAGCAACTTCCTCCAGTCGAGACACACCTCTCTACACCCAGACACCCGCTAACTCAGAGCTCTGTGGATTGGACAGGGGACGAAAAGGAAGTTGTACTTAGTGGAGTGGCAGAGACTGCCTCATCGAGTGCCACAGCGAAGACAGCGGAGTCAGAAGTGGTAGCAACGCGCCCTTACAGCGTTGGCGTCGAGGAGCCCAGCTGCAGCGGCCGGCAGTCGCAGACGCACCACTGTCGCATAGCGTCGCAAGCTGGGGATGTGAAAACACTCACAGAGCTCCTGGACTGGCGCACGCACCTTTCTGCTTGGCAGCAGTCTCTGGACGCGCATGAGGATCACAATACTGATGACGATGGCGCTCTAAAAGACACGTGCAGCGATCGGGCAGGCCACGTGTACCCCGCTGGACCTATGAACAGAGAGAGCGCGCCGGCGTCGACGCGGTCAACTATCAAAGTAGCAGAGGTGTTGGAAGCCTCGCAAGCCCTCCACGCGGAGCTTCTTTGCAGTGCTGCCATGTTGCCCTTCACGGGACCCCAGCAACTTCGTCTTCCCCGAGTACACCCGCGATTACACCAGCGGAGAGTAATGCCGCTGGTGGGGGCAGCATGGCGGTAACCCAACACCCTCGCAGCCGACAAAGCCACGCCTCCAGCGACGCGGCCAGCCAGACGGAGCTGACTGATGTCTTCTTTGCCCCCAAGATATCCTCGAACGCCTCCCCCCTTCAGCCTCGCAGCCCGGCGCAGATGGAGGAGGGGCACCCCCGGCACGCACAGTCGCATGCCCACTTAGTGCCGCACTTTTACCCGTACGAAAATCCCGTCACACGAGTGCCACCCGTCCCTCTCGCTACGATCACCGACGCCCGGGTCGTACGAGACGGGGGGAGGGCGAGCAAAGGCGGTAGACCAAGCGGTGCCGGATCGCCAACGCCGTCATCATCGTGGGGTCTGGAAGGCACTGAAGTCGAGGGCCACACTTCCCCAGGCAGCACCCAGCACAGGTCGCCTTTCAGTCACTCACGGTTCTTGCACGGACTTGAACGCCGATCATGGGCGCGTAGTTCTCTGCCACCACCGGCGAACAGCCCCGCTCTCCTCTATTCTACGCCACCAGGCGGCTTTGACGGCTATCGAGCCCGCGACAGCTGGAACAGCCCTCGCCCCGGAAACGGTAAGATCGCAAACAGCAGTATTGACATCCCGCGTCAGCACTCCCGCGAGGCATCGTCCTTGCAAGCGACGCCACGTACGCCGGAACCCTGGCGCCACAAGACTAAGGCCATGCTTCCTACAGGGAAGCCAGGGAAGGATCTGATAGCGGAAGATGAGTATCCCGTCTTCGCAGTACCAGTGATGAAGAAACGAACAAGACTGTGGTGGCGTTCGTCTCTGGGCTTATCCTGCTTATATGTCTTGTATTTATATATGCCATGTGACGGCGCAGGAATGGCACAGCAACTATGTGTAGGCGTCTGCGTGTGTGTGCATCAGCGAAAGGCGGAGAGGGAAGGGGAAGGGGGCGCTCGCAGTGTTCATCAGGTTTTACTCTTCCGGGAAAGCTCCACCACCACCACCACCCTTCCTTCGCTGAGTACTGTATATCCCTTGAATCTCTACGGAACTCGGCAAGGTAAAGATGTGCCGGTAAAAACGCGTCATTTCATCTTTTCCTCCCCCTTCTGCACAGCGCGTCGCACAGACGTGCTGTATCCTCCGTAGAGTAGGGTGTGCGCTTCGCTGTGGGGTTAACGCCCTGTTTAGGCCCACACCGAAGGACCTGTTGGTGACACTGTTGACCCCACGAAGTACGCATCCCCCCCCCACACACACACATCCGCGTGGCACCCTTTTCTTTTGCTGGTTTTTTGCTTTTTTACCCAATTGGGGTTGTGTGTCTGCAGAGTTGGCGTTGTCCCTACAAAGTGAGGCGGAGCCGTTATCGGCATTGTCTTCCCCCTACCCCACGTGTGCCTGTCCTTCGCTGCGCGGCTTCTGTCTGTTCATTCCCCTGGCGGTGTTTTATCGCGCGCCCACAGGTGTGTCGCTCTCTCACGGCAACAGAGAGTGCGCGACCGAGAAAAAGGGGGAGGGGGAGGGGAGGGGAGGGGGGCAGAAGAACACAACGCGCCACCGAATACACTCCGCAGCACCCGTACGTCACTGACGGCGTATGAGCGGAAGAGGGGTGCGAAAAGCCCACCGGACATCTCAAAAAGACACGTTTGTGTGTGCCGCGCTCGTAGACGTCTTTTCCACGGCGTCTCGTGTCACGTCTGTGCACGGAGTAGCCCACAACTTCTGGGCCTTCTGCCGCTCACCTTTTCGCTCTTGCCTTTCTCTCTTTTTTTTGTCTTTGGTATTCTCGTCGACTCCCCACTCACCATCCCCACTCCGCCTCTTCTCACATCACTTACCAACATCGTTGTCACACGGCGTACTCACCGCAAATACACAGACTTGTGCGCGTGCACGGAAGGGTCTTATTTCAACGGCATATGCCACGAACCAACACTCACCTAGCCAAGACGCATCTCTCCATCATATTCCTTCTCTTGCCTCCTTCACTGGAACAGCCCTACTCTCCTCCAGCTCCTCTCTTCTCTTTAACAACAAAAAAAGAAAAACACAGAACACAACGCACTAGTGTTCATCCTTGTCATCGTCATTATACATCAGCATCATCGTCATCGTCCTTAGTCGCTGCTCTCAGCGCTCACCCTCCCCCTCATCTTCCCACTCATTCGATTATTCACTTCGCTATTGTGACTCCTCACTTCCACACGCAAACTGCATTTCCCCTTTCACCGCTGTGTACGTGTGTGTGTGTGTGTGTGTGCTCCTCTCTTCAGTTTAAGACAGCCCACCTCACCACCCCCTCAACACCTCTTTACATTTCTTCCGCGCCTCTCGCCTCCACTTGCCCTGACGTTTCTCCCTCTTCCCTCCCCTCCCCGCCGCTTGTCGAAGCACAGTACCAGCTGGGGACTTCTCTGACGCCAGCTCGCGCAGTGGTTTCCCCTACGCGTCTATGCTTTGGCACGCACGGTCCGCTTCCGCCGCCTGTCTTCTCTATTCTTTCGTGAAGTCGAGGTACGCCCACTTGGCTGTTTTCACTCCCTCCCCCCACTGTGTACACGTTCCCCCCTTCTCGCTCCCCTCTACGCGCACGCGAACAGACAGCCACTACCCTACGCCGGCTGGTAGTCTGTAGAGCCTTCATCCCCCCAAACCGTGCACTTCACGTAGGCCTTTGTGCGTGTGTTTTGAGCGCGATTTTGCAGACCGGCACGTGTGTGTGTGTCCTCGCCTGTGTCCATTTCTTTTGCCTCTCCCTGGCCGACAAGCATATCTTCACCTGTAGTTGGACTGACCGCTCTGTTGTGAGGGTGTGTCTCTGTGCCACACCCATGCGATGCGGGCTTAACGATCCTGCCGTTTACTTTTCCTTTCCTTGTAGACTCTCTGAAGAGCGGCAAAGACACACGCGTCCCGCACACGCCGTGGCTGCATCCACTGCGCGCTTTTCATTCTTGCCTCGCTTCTTTCTTTCGGGGCTGTCGCCTTCTCTCTCCCACTCGGCCGCCCTCGCCCTGGGCAAGTCGCTTGCGGGTGTCACCACCTGTCGAAGTGGGCTATCCGTAGCGAGCAGCAGCCGATATGTCGCGCGTACCCGTAGCGTCGTGGCGTCGGGGGTTGTGGTTGTGTGCCCTCTTTATGTACATCGCCTTCACCACCGCTGCGATCGCGTCCTCGGCTCTGAAGGTGGACTCAAGCGCGGCGGACGAGCTCCCATCCCCGTGCGGGCACAGCCAGGTAGTCTCCGAGCAAAGCGATCTCCCTCTCACATACGCGACGCTGCGTAGGAACAGCAAGGGCCCACGCTATCAGGTCGAAGTGAACCTCAAGCGACTGAATGCCTCGGCCACCACCGACCAGCGCGCCGTCGAGCCACAGGCCGTCGTCACGATCAGCAGCGACAGCATGGACTCCGTGTGGGCCCCCATCCGCATTGCCGTCTTCACGCCCGATCTGGAGGACCAATCGAAGTACTGCACGGCAGTTGGCCAGATGCGCCCCGATTCCGGCGGCTCGCTGGTACGGTGCAGCAGTGACGCTGATCTCTTGACGGATGCGAAAAAGAGAACGTTGATCAGCTCGATACTGCCCCAGGCAGTCAGCATGCATGCGCAGCGGCTGATGGTGCGTCCACCAGCGGCCGACACCACCATCGTAGTGAACACCATGCCGGGGTCACACTGCGGCTCGTTCACAGTCCCGCTGGCGCACCGGACAGTCGGCGTGCCCGACGCGGATTTCGTCGTCTACGTGGCAGCGGGTCCGACATCTACTCCGAGGAGCTTCATGGCGTGGGCTGTCACCTGTCAGTACTACCCCAACACGGCCACGATCACGAGCCGCCCAGCCGTGGGGGCGGTCTACTTCAACCCACGCTACCTGCCTACCTCGATAGGGGAGACGCAGGAGGAGATCGACCTTTACGGGGGCAGCCCGTTTGGTAGCTCGAATGATCTTCGCCGCGCCGCCGCCCACGAACTGCTGCACACGCTCGGCTTCACCTCCGCCGTCTTCAAGGCACGCGGCATGTTTGCTACCGTCCCGTTCCTGCGGGGAAAAAGGAACGTGCCGGTGCTCAACTCATCGGCTGTGCGCGCGGCTGCAAAGGCCAAGTATGGCATCTCTGACACAGACATGCTGTATGGCGTCGAGCTGGAAGATCAAGGCGCACCGGGCACTTCTCTCTCGCACTGGAAGCGCCGCACCGCGAAGGACGAGCTGATGGCACCTGTGCTCAGTCTGGCACGCTACAGCTCCTTGTCGCTCGCGGCCATGGAGGATATGGGCTTCTACAAGGTCAACTTCAGTCAGGCGGAGCCTGTTGCCCTCGGCGCCACCGCAGGGGGTGCGCTCTTCACAGAGCCATGCCTGACGGGCGGCACCACCAACACCCCGACGGTGTTCTGCGACAGCCGCAGCTCCTCGGCGCGCAGATGCACAGCGGACCGGCTGAGCATTGGACAGTGCGCCCTCACTACCTACTCCTCAGCCCTGCCAAGCTACGCCCAGTACTTTCCTAACCAACCAACCCTCGGCGGCTCCCTGTCGCACAGCGACTACTGCCCCGTGATACAGGCGCTCTCCAACACCGGGTGCGGCGGCGGCTCGCTTGGTGCGATGCCGGGCAGCGTCACTGGCCGCAACGCGCGTTGCTTTGACGCAGACGATCTGGTCGTAAAGTCCCCATTCACAAAGGCCGGTGCCATCTGCGCCAAGGTGCACTGCAACAGCGCGTCACGCACCTACGCCGTGCTGGTAAGAGGTGCGAGCATCTGGCTGTCGTGCGGCGGCGGTGGCACTGGGGTAACGGTGCAGCCAGCAGTGAGTAGCCCTGGCATGTTCATGAAGCGCGGCACTATGGCCTGTCCGTCCTACGACGATGTGTGCTACGCGAACCCGCTTGCTTTTGCAGAGGTGTAAGCGATCACCGCCGCAGCGCCATCAAACGCGGCCACAGCTGCCACGCACGGAAGGGTCACTAGTGGCCTTGTTGCTGTCGCTGTGTTGCTCGCTGCATGGGTCTGCTGAGGAAATGACTGTATGGCCGACGGGCACAGTGCAGCTATACGCGTGTATTGATCGCCCTCTCCTCCACATCGTACTGCCACCGGCGCGCAACGGCTGTCTTGCGTGGGAGGTGCTCGATGTCGCCCGCTCACCGCGGCAGCTTCACCAGTATCAGCACACACACACACACACGAGACGAGGTGCAACGGGCACAGCCACTGCGCTACACGTGGCACTTTCTTTTCTCTTGTCCTCCCAGAAGGCGTCTTCTTATACGCCTCGCCGAACCGTGGAGCATATTTGGCCTTGGCCTCAAACTCGGCACCGTTGTGCGTGCGGATCAGCATCATCGGCTGCCCTCCTCCCCCTCCCTCTTTTCCCTCTCTATTCTCTCTACGTTGCCTGCGCCCTTTGCCTGCCCTCCTTGACCGCCTTGTGTGCGTACGCTGTGCGATCGCTTGCAGCGCCTCTTCGTCATCGCTGTGCCACCAGCAGTCTCTTCCCTGCTCCTGCAGCTCACGCCAACGCCGCATATCTCGCCTTCCTACTCAGCTGCTGAGAGGGAAGCCGTTATTTGGCTCGGCGCCTGGCTTATATAGTCTGATACTCTTTCGCGAATGCCTTCCTTGAGTCGCGGCCTCCCATAACAGCACCCAAGAGCGACACCCGCCTTCATCCCCACGCCGTCTTGGGGTGGTACTTTAGCTCCCTCACGCTAACTGCGGCTCCTCTTCATACACACATACACACACACACCACTTGTCTTCGGCTGCAAAGGCCTACCCCGGCACACCGGAGGATAGGCTCCCCAGCCCGCCGCAGGCCTTCACTTGCCGCGGATTGCATGTGCCCCACATGCATCACCCCTTCCGAGGGCAGAGATCATGCGTAACCCACGGAGATGTTCTGCTGAGACAGACGACACGCAGTGTACCGCTGCGGCAGCCTCTCTAGTGATGTGGTCCACAACACTTGCAACTAGCCTCCACCCCTCCACTTCCCCCAACCCACCCTTACCTGGCCGCGAACCTCAACTTCGCCCCTCCACACCCCCATCTCCCCTCCCCGCCGCTTGTCGAAGCACAGTACCAGCTGGGGACTTCTCTGACGCCAGCTCGCGCAGTGGTTTCCCCTACGCGTCTATGCTTTGGCACGCACGGTCCGCTTCCGCCGCCTGTCTTCTCTATTCTTTCGTGAAGTCGAGGTACGCCCACTTGGCTGTTTTCACTCCCTCCCCCCACTGTGTACACGTTCCCCCCTTCTCGCTCCCCTCTACGCGCACGCGAACAGCAGCCACTACCCTACGCCGGCTGGTAGTCTGTAGAGCCTTCATCCCCCCAAACCGTGCACTTCACGTAGGCCTTTGTGCGTGTGTTTGAGCGCGATTTTGCAGACCGGCACGTGTGTGTGGTGTGTGTGTCCTCGCCTGTGTCCATTTCTTTTGCCTCTCCCTGGCCGACAAGCATATCTTCACCTGTAGTTGGACTGACCGCTCTGTTGTGAGGGTGTGTCTCTGTGCCACACCCATGCGATGCGGGGCTAACGATCCTGCCGTTTACTTTTCCTTTCCTTATAGGCTCTCTGAAGAGCGGCAAGACACACGCGTCCCCACACGCCGTGGCTGCATCCACTGCGCGCTTTTCATTCTTGCTCGCTTCTTTCTTTCGGGGCTGTCGCCTTCTCTCTCCCACTCGGCCGCCCTCGCCCTGGGCAAGTCGCTTGCGGGTGTCACCACCTGTCGAAGTGGGCTATCCGTAGCGAGCAGCAGCCGATATGTCGCGCGTACCCGTAGCGTCGTGGCGTCGGGGGTTGTGTTGGGTGCCCTCTTTATGTACATCGCCTTCACCACCGCTGCGATCGCGTCCTCGGCTCTGAAGGTGGACTCAAGCGCGGCGGACGAGCTCCCATCCCCGTGCGGGCACAGCCAGGTAGTCTCCGAGCAAAGCGATCTCCCTCTCACATACGCGACGCTGCGTAGGAACAGCAAGGGCCCACGCTATCAGGTCGAAGTGAACCTCAAGCGACTGAATGCCTCGGCACCACCGACCAGCGCGCCGTCGAGCCGCAGGCCGTCGTCACGATCAGCAGCGACAGCATGGACTCCGTGTGGGCCCCCATCCGCATTGCCGTCTTCACGCCCGATCTGGAGGACCAATCGAAGTACTGCACGGCAGTGTTGCCAGATGCGCCCCGATTCCGGCGGCTCGCTGGTACGGTGCAGCAGTGACGCTGATCTCTTGACGGATGCGAAAAAGAGAACGTTGATCAGCTCGATACTGCCCCAGGCAGTCAGCATGCATGCGCAGCGGCTGATGGTGCGTCCACCAGCGGCCGACACCACCATCGTAGTGAACACCATGCCGGGGTCACACTGCGGCTCGTTCACAGTCCCGCCGGCGCACCGGACAGTCGGCGTGCCCGACGCGGATTTCGTCGTCTACGTGGCAGCGGGTCCGACATCTACTCCGAGGAGCTTCATGGCGTGGGCTGTCACCTGTCAGTACTACCCCAACACGGCCACGATCACGAGCCGCCCAGCCGTGGGGCGGTCTACTTCAACCCACGCTACCTGCCTACCTCGATAGGGGAGACGCAGGAGGAGATCGACCTTTACGGGGGCAGCCCGTTTGGTAGCTCGAATGATCTTCGCCGCGCCGCCGCCCACGAACTGCTGCACATGCTCGCTTCACCTCCGCCGTCTTCAAGGCACGCGCATGTTTGCTACCATCCCGTTCCTTCGGGGAAAAAGGAACGTGCCGGTGCTCAACTCATCGGCCGTGCGCGCGGCTGCAAAGGCCAAGTATGGCATCTCTGACACAGACATGCTGTATGCGTCGAGCTGGAAGATCAAGGCGCACC
>RAIA01000129.1:5000-32358 GCA_003664395.1 Leishmania lainsoni
GTGCTGCCGAGCAACACGACCCGTTGCGTCTCTCTCTCATCGTATTTTTCCTCCTTCTCTCATTGAACTCGGCCACTATGCCGCCTTTCTTCGGAGCAGCACCGCCATCGCTCAGCGTCGCTTTGGGCGACCGTCTCTGTTTGGATAAGGGCATCGCACACACTCATGCACAACTGCTCGGCTTGCTGGTGCGGCAGTAGAGCGGCAGCAAACAAACGACCGTGGCCCCAACCAACAAAGTTCAGGCTGCGTTTTTTCCCGTTTGCATGACTGTGCTCACGCCAGTGTCTAGTGCTACCACAGAGTGACCAGTGTGCGTCGAAGAAGGAGCTGAGGGGTGCCCTCTGCGACGAGGTTCACTGACAAACAGCAACGGTGCCTGCTGGCTGTGTAGTAGACACGGCATCCACAGCCTCCCAGTGACGCCGGCCGCACCACCGTGGTAGCGGAGGGCCCGACACCCACTCTGCCTGCGGAGGCCAGGAGCCTGCAGCCCCCTCCTCGGGTACGGCTGTACGGACCCTTGGCGTCAGCGGACAGACCTGGACGGGAGCTGTGCCGGAGAGACGTTGGGCCCCCATCGCGTTTGCACCCCCCCCGATGCGAGTCGTGGTCGGTGTTTGGCGGCGTCCGTCACTCACCCAGATGCACGACTGTGGAGCCCGCGAGACGGCAAGAGGTCATCCTCGCCCGGCTGTGTGCACCCGCTGTCGGCCATAGCTGGCATGGTGCGTCGCTCCCGCGCAATGCAGCCAGGGGGCAGCAGAGCACGAGCGACGCACGCGGAACGGGCGGCTGGGTGGGCTGCTGGACCACAGGTGCCCGAGGCATGGCGAAAAGCGCTTGCCGTTGATTGTGTTCTTCCGGCCAGTTTGCCGCGCGTTTTATCGTCACCGACGCATTTGTTTTTGTTTGTTTTCTTCTGGACTTTACCTCTTTGAAGGTGCGCACGCACGCCTTACCGGCCCTATCAACGTGGGTTGTGGCTGTTCCACCCCCCCCCGCGTAGCACGCTGTGCAACGCGTGTACACGGTGGTGTGTATGGGGGCCACTGTATTTCACGTCGGGAAGGATGTTGCTGCCTGTTTCCTATTCTTTCCTCTTCGTCACTCAGCAGGTCTCGGTAGGGGCATGAGAGAGTGCATCCACTTGCTTCTCTACCAGTGAGAGTGCTATGCGCGTTGTCATCTTCTGATCCTCAGCACCGGTGGTTAGCATCTTCAAGACAGGTGATGGCTGAATAAGACTGTCTGTGTAAAAATGCGGCTACTCCTTCACCATCGTGAGTGGCGAGAGAGAGAGAGAGAGCGACACGGAGGCCACGCCGGCAGGAATACAGCGCGTCTTGTGTAGGGGCGTAGGCACGCGTATATCCGGCGTTGGCGTACTGGAGAGCGTGCGCTGCCGCCCTTCCTTCTAGCTTCCCTGTCTCACCCAGTGGGGACAGGGAAGGGGGCCGGATGGGTGGCAGGACCAGCTCCGGAGGCACAGACGCTGGAAGCAACGAGGAGGAGGGCCAGGAGATAGCTCAGGCCCCTTCTCAGAGGGAAGAGAGGCGAGGCAGGGGCACTTGGAGGTAGCGGAAAGGTGTGGCTTGCACTGAACAGAGAAACCTCAACGGCCCCCTTCCTCCGATCTCGTTGCACCGCTGTTGTACTGAGAGAAGCGTGCGAGAGGGGTGCGAAACGAACACGACAAACCTTTTACTTTGCCGGAGCCAGCGCACTCTCACTTACCGGTGTAGAAAGAAGGGAGATGGAAGAGTTAGTCGTCAGTTGCCAGCGTACAAGGCATGCCCTCACTACACTAATATGTATGCGTAGTATATTCACCGGCACACGGAATTTTAACTACTGCGACGGCTCTTGTCCGAGACGCATAGAAACTTGGCGAGAGAAAGGGGCTGTTCTGGTGTGCGCTCGTACGAGTTTCACCTCCTCCACGCTCTCCTCGACACGCACGCACGCGAAAAGAACGCACAGTGCGACACCTCTTACAATGAGAGAATGCTTTGCTTCTCCTTTAACGACACCCCCTACCACTGAGGGCACACACACGTACGCGCGCACGAGGCTCCTGTCCTCTTCCTCTACGACTTCCGATATGCTCTACCTCTACTTATCTTCCTCTCACTCACTCTTCATCTCCTCTGCTCTTATGCTTCACGCTTTGTCTCGTGCTTCACATCACACCTCCGTCTCCCATACACGGCACATGTGCACTAGCATCTTGAGGCGACAACTGGTATTCAAACTCGTATGCAGATTACGCATAAATACACACGCACACCATCTCTTGTACTACCCTTGTGCTGGCGTGCGTGTGTGGGTGGGTCGGTGGGCTCGTTCATATTTCTTGGCGTGCTGCTTATCCTCCCTTCCTCACGGCGTGCGCGTCTTTCTCTCTCTCCCTCCCTCCCTCCCCCTCCCCTTGCGCTGGGTTGTGGAAGTTCTCTCAAGCCGATACCCTTTGTATTATTTCCTGTTGGTGTTGCTTTTCATATTTGTTGGTCTGTGTATTTGTAGGGCGCTCCCTCGACGCGCAGCCATTCCTTTGCTGTGAGGCGGTGCAGACGTATATACGTTCATGCTAATTCACATCGCCACTCCTCGTAGCCGCTTTGGGTGTTACTTTCGTTTCTGCTGGTGACTCGCCTTCTCCAGACGGCATATTGTCTCTCTTCATTCGTGTTTTCGTCCATTAGGGCTTTACGCGTAGGTGCCTCCACAAGCGCACTGCGTTGATTGCGGTGCTGTACTCGTTGCGTGGCCCTGAGCGCGGTGAAGGTACCGTTTAGTCATCCTTCTTCACCCTGCACTCTTTTTTTTTTCTCCGCTTGTGTTGGCTTTCTTTCCCCATTCATTGCAGTACCTCTGCAGTGGTTGCTCACGAACAAGCCCCCGTCGGTGCTGGAGAAGTCAAAGAACCAAACAGAGGGGGTACGGAGTAGGGCAAAGAGAGAGAGCGAGAGCGCATCGCTAGAGTTCAGGGAGACGAAAAACAATCGGCTTCTCGTTCTGCCTCTCCTTTCGCCCACTGCTTACAGCTGCCTGTGACTTCCCTCTGCAACCGAAATTCATTGCGCTTCCCGTGCACTGCCGCTTTGATCTTTTCTCTCTCTCTCTCTTTCTTCTGCTATCGTCGCCAGATTTCACCAAAGCACGTCCACGGCACTGAGCGACTTCCCTCCCCTCCCCCCCCCCCTCCCTCTTCATTTTCTTTTGTGTAGTTGTGCGGCCGTGTAGGTGTGCGCGTTTCGCTTCTCATTTGTTGTTGTTTCCCTCGCTTGTGGGTACCCTTTGCTTGGGAGGGAAGAGGGAGGCGGGAATTACGCTACGCGTCTCCCGTGGGGTGGTGGTGGTGGTGGTGGTGGGTCTTCGCTGCACTTTCGTTTTGGCCTTTGTCTTCTC
Organism: Leishmania lainsoni; assembly: GCA_003664395.1. NCBI lineage: Eukaryota > Euglenozoa > Kinetoplastea > Trypanosomatida > Trypanosomatidae > Leishmania > Leishmania lainsoni. Next base: position 8,412 of record RAIA01000129.1, read on the forward strand.
GGCGGCGCCTGTCACCCCTCCCCCCTCTTTACTCCCTTTCCCTTTCCGCTTCCGCGTGCATTATTGATATTATTCGTGTGCGTTTCGCATGCGCGTTGCTGTCGGGTGAGCTCTTTGTTTCAGCTCTCCGCGATCTCTTCATGAGAGCCACCCGTGCGTTTCTTTCTCCCGTACTCGTTTTATTTTGAATTCATCCCGCAACTCTATCGCTGATATCCTTTGTCTCTGTGGGCTATCGCCTCAGCGCCTGCGCGTACGTGTGTGTGTGTTGTGGGGGGGGGGGTGTTTCTAAGCGCCCCTTGTAGGCGCTGCAGTACTTCACTTTGGCCATATCAAACTGTGTCCCCTCCTCGCCCAAAAAAATCCTGCAGAAGATACAAGTGGACCGCAGTGGCCAGAACGAAACCAAACCAAACTAAACGAGAAGGCAGCAGTGAGTCCACCCACTCACTCACTTCTCTCTCTCTTCTCTCACTTTCCGAGGCAGTAATTGACTGGCCATTTTTATTTTCATGTGTGTGGGTGTGCTAGTAGTATGGAGCGTATTCAACAACCAAATGTGAGCACGCGTTCGCTAACGAGTGTGACCAGCGTTGTAGATGACCCAGCAGTACAGGCAGTCGCGTTCTCGCCGCCGCAGGAGCAGCCGGAGAGGTCAGATGAACCCCCAAGGCTCGTGTCTGAGCCGGCGCAACGCTCACCGTCATCGGCGTCCAACAATTCTGCGCCCAGCAGCGACGATTTCCCGCCTCCCTTAAGCGGCGACCTATCCGCGGCGCTCTCCTCCATCATCTCTTCCCACGAGGCGTCGTTTTACGGCAGTCTTATGCTGAGCCGGGCAAACAATCTGAATGAGCTGGAGGGCTGCACGAATCACACTGAGCGTGGCTGCATTGAGACGGCCACTGGTGCGGCAGCAGAGAAGTATGCATATGAGCAACTTCCTCCAGTCGAGACACACCTCTCTACACCCAGACACCCGCTAACTCAGAGCTCTGTGGATTGGACAGGGGACGAAAAGGAAGTTGTACTTAGTGGAGTGGCAGAGACTGCCTCATCGAGTGCCACAGCGAAGACAGCGGAGTCAGAAGTGGTAGCAACGCGCCCTTACAGCGTTGGCGTCGAGGAGCCCAGCTGCAGCGGCCGGCAGTCGCAGACGCACCACTGTCGCATAGCGTCGCAAGCTGGGGATGTGAAAACACTCACAGAGCTCCTGGACTGGCGCACGCACCTTTCTGCTTGGCAGCAGTCTCTGGACGCGCATGAGGATCACAATACTGATGACGATGGCGCTCTAAAAGACACGTGCAGCGATCGGGCAGGCCACGTGTACCCCGCTGGACCTATGAACAGAGAGAGCGCGCCGGCGTCGACGCGGTCAACTATCAAAGTAGCAGAGGTGTTGGAAGCCTCGCAAGCACCTCCACGCGGAGCTTCTTTGCAGTGCTGCCATGTTGCCCTTCACGGGACCCCAGCAACTTCGTCTTCCCCGAGTACACCCGCGATTACACCAGCGGAGAGTAATGCCGCTGGTGGGGGCAGCATGGCGGTAGCCCAACACCCTCGCAGCCGACAAAGCCACGCCTCCAGCGACGCGGCCAGCCAGACGGAGCTGACTGATGTCTTCTTTGCCCCCAAGATATCCTCGAACGCCTCCCCCCTTCAGCCTCGCAGCCCGGCGCAGATGGAGGAGGGGCACCCCCGGCACGCACAGTCGCATGCCCACTTAGTGCCGCACTTTTACCCGTACGAAAATCCCGTCACACGAGTGCCACCCGTCCCTCTCGCTACGATCACCGACGCCCGGGTCGTACGAGACGGGGGAGGGCGAGCAAAGGCGGTAGACCAAGCGGTGCCGGATCGCCAACGCCGTCATCATCGTGGGGTCTGGAAGGCACTGAAGTCGAGGGCCACACTTCCCCAGGCAGCACCCAGCACAGGTCGCCTTTCAGTCACTCACGGTTCTTGCACGGACTTGAACGCCGATCATGGGCGCGTAGTTCTCTGCCACCACCGGCGAACAGCCCCGCTCTCCTCTATTCTACGCCACCAGGCGGCTTTGACGGCTATCGAGCCCGCGACAGCTGGAACAGCCCTCGCCCCGGAAACGGTAAGATCGCAAACAGCAGTATTGACATCCCGCGTCAGCACTCCCGCGAGGCATCGTCCTTGCAAGCGACGCCACGTACGCCGGAACCCTGGCGCCACAAGACTAAGGCCATGCTTCCTACAGGGAAGCCAGGGAAGGATCTGATAGCGGAAGATGAGTATCCCGTCTTCGCAGTACCAGTCGATGAAGAAACGAACAAGACTGTGGTGGCGTTCGTCTCTGGGCTTATCCTGCTTATATGTCTTGTGTTTATATATGCCATGTGACGGCGCAGGAATGGCACAGCAACTATGTGTAGGCGTCTGCGTGTGTGTGCATCAGCGAAAGGCGGAGAGGGAAGGGGAAGGGGGCGCTCGCAGTGTTCATCAGGTTTTACTCTTCCGGGAAAGCTCCACCACCACCACCACCCTTCCTTCGCTGAGTACTGTATATCCCTTGAATCTCTACGGAACTCGGCAAGGTAAAGATGTGCCGGTAAAAACGCGTCATTTCATCTTTTCCTCCCCCTTCTGCACAGCGCGTCGCACAGACGTGCTGTATCCTCCGTAGAGTAGGGTGTGCGCTTCGCTGTGGGGTTAACGCCCTGTTTAGGCCCACACCGAAGGACCTGTTGGTGACACTGTTGACCCCACGAAGTACGCATCCCCCCCCCACACACACACATCCGCGTGGCACCCTTTTCTTTTGCTGGTTTTTTTGCTTTTTTACCCAATTGGGGTTGTGTGTCTGCAGAGTTGGCGTTGTCCCTACAAAGTGAGGCGGAGCCGTTATCGGCATTGTCTTCCCCCTACCCCACGTGTGCCTGTCCTTCGCTGCGCGGCTTCTGTCTGTCATTCCCCTGGCGGTGTTTTATCGCGCGCCCACAGGTGTGTCGCTCTCTCACGGCAACAGAGAGTGCGCGACCGAGAAAAGGGGAGGGGGAGGGGAGGGGGGGGGGCAGAAGAACACAACGCGCCACCGAATACACTCCGCAGCACCCGTACGTCACTGACGGCGTATGAGCGGAAGAGGGGTGCGAAAAGCCCACCGGACATCTCAAAAAGACACGTTTGTGTGTGCCGCGCTCGTAGACGTCTTTTCCACGGCGTCTCGTGTCACGTCTGTGCACGGAGTAGCCCACAACTTCTGGGCCTTCTGCCGCTCACCTTTTCGCTCTTGCCTTTCCTCTTTTTTTTTGTCTTTGGTATTCTCGTCGACTCCCCACTCACCATCCCCACTCCGCCTCTTCTCACATCACTTACCAACATCGTTGTCACACGGCGTACTCACCGCAAATACACAGACTTGTGCGCGTGCACGGAAGGGTCTTATTTCAACGGCATATGCCACGAACCAACACTCACCTAGCCAAGACGCATCTCTCCATCATATTCCTTCTCTTGCCTCCTTCACTGGAACAGCCCTACTCTCCTCCAGCTCCTCTCTTCTCTTTAACAACAAAAAAGAAAAACACAGAACACAACGCACTAGTGTTCATCCTTGTCATCGTCATTATACATCAGCATCATCGTCATCGTCCTTAGTCGCTGCTCTCAGCGCTCACCCTCCCCCTCATCTTCCCACTCATTCGATTATTCACTTCGCTATTGTGACTCCTCACTTCCACACGCAAACTGCATTTCCCCTTTCACCGCTGTGTACGTGTGTGTGTGTGTGTGTGTGTGTGCTCCTCTCTTCAGTTTAAGACAGCCCACCTCACCACCCCCTCAACACCTCTTTACATTTCTTCCGCGCCTCTCGCCTCCACTTGCCCTGACGTTTCTCCCCTCTTCCCTCCCCTCCCCGCCGCTTGTCGAAGCACAGTACCAGCTGGGGACTTCTCTGACGCCAGCTCGCGCAGTGGTTTCCCCTACGCGTCTATGCTTTGGCACGCACGGTCCGCTTCCGCCGCCTGTCTTCTCTATTCTTTCGTGAAGTCGAGGTACGCCCACTTGGCTGTTTTCACTCCCTCCCCCCACTGTGTACACGTTCCCCCCTTCTCGCTCCCCTCTACGCGCACGCGAACAGACAGCCACTACCCTACGCCGGCTGGTAGTCTGTAGAGCCTTCATCCCCCCAAACCGTGCACTTCACGTAGGCCTTTGTGCGTGTGTTTTGAGCGCGATTTTGCAGACCGGCACGTGTGTGTGTGTCCTCGCCTGTGTCCATTTCTTTTGCCTCTCCCTGGCCGACAAGCATATCTTCACCTGTAGTTGGACTGACCGCTCTGTTGTGAGGGTGTGTCTCTGTGCCACACCCATGCGATGCGGGCTTAACGATCCTGCCGTTTACTTTTCCTTTCCTTGTAGACTCTCTGAAGAGCGGCAAAGACACACGCGTCCCGCACACGCCGTGGCTGCATCCACTGCGCGCTTTTCATTCTTGCCTCGCTTCTTTCTTTCGGGGCTGTCGCCTTCTCTCTCCCACTCGGCCGCCCTCGCCCTGGGCAAGTCGCTTGCGGGTGTCACCACCTGTCGAAGTGGGCTATCCGTAGCGAGCAGCAGCCGATATGTCGCGCGTACCCGTAGCGTCGTGGCGTCGGGGGTTGTGGTTGTGTGCCCTCTTTATGTACATCGCCTTCACCACCGCTGCGATCGCGTCCTCGGCTCTGAAGGTGGACTCAAGCGCGGCGGACGAGCTCCCATCCCCGTGCGGGCACAGCCAGGTAGTCTCCGAGCAAAGCGATCTCCCTCTCACATACGCGACGCTGCGTAGGAACAGCAAGGGCCCACGCTATCAGGTCGAAGTGAACCTCAAGCGACTGAATGCCTCGGCCACCACCGACCAGCGCGCCGTCGAGCCGCAGGCCGTCGTCACGATCAGCAGCGACAGCATGGACTCCGTGTGGGCCCCCATCCGCATTGCCGTCTTCACGCCCGATCTGGAGGACCAATCGAAGTACTGCACGGCAGTTGGCCAGATGCGCCCCGATTCCGGCGGCTCGCTGGTACGGTGCAGCAGTGACGCTGATCTCTTGACGGATGCGAAAAAGAGAACGTTGATCAGCTCGATACTGCCCCAGGCAGTCAGCATGCATGCGCAGCGGCTGATGGTGCGTCCACCAGCGGCCGACACCACCATCGTAGTGAACACCATGCCGGGGTCACACTGCGGCTCGTTCACAGTCCCGCTGGCGCACCGGACAGTCGGCGTGCCCGACGCGGATTTCGTCGTCTACGTGGCAGCGGGTCCGACATCTACTCCGAGGAGCTTCATGGCGTGGGCTGTCACCTGTCAGTACTACCCCAACACGGCCACGATCACGAGCCGCCCAGCCGTGGGGGCGGTCTACTTCAACCCACGCTACCTGCCTACCTCGATAGGGGAGACGCAGGAGGAGATCGACCTTTACGGGGGCAGCCCGTTTGGTAGCTCGAATGATCTTCGCCGCGCCGCCGCCCACGAACTGCTGCACACGCTCGGCTTCACCTCCGCCGTCTTCAAGGCACGCGGCATGTTTGCTACCGTCCCGTTCCTGCGGGGAAAAAGGAACGTGCCGGTGCTCAACTCATCGGCTGTGCGCGCGGCTGCAAAGGCCAAGTATGGCATCTCTGACACAGACATGCTGTATGGCGTCGAGCTGGAAGATCAAGGCGCACCGGGCACTTCTCTCTCGCACTGGAAGCGCCGCACCGCGAAGGACGAGCTGATGGCACCTGTGCTCAGTCTGGCACGCTACAGCTCCTTGTCGCTCGCGGCCATGGAGGATATGGGCTTCTACAAGGTCAACTTCAGTCAGGCGGAGCCTGTTGCCCTCGGCGCCACCGCAGGGGGTGCGCTCTTCACAGAGCCATGCCTGACGGGCGGCACCACCAACACCCCGACGGTGTTCTGCGACAGCCGCAGCTCCTCGGCGCGCAGATGCACAGCGGACCGGCTGAGCATTGGACAGTGCGCCCTCACTACCTACTCCTCAGCCCTGCCAAGCTACGCCCAGTACTTTCCTAACCAACCAACCCTCGGCGGCTCCCTGTCGCACAGCGACTACTGCCCCGTGATACAGGCCTCTCCAACACCGGGTGCGGCGGCGGCTCGCTTGGTGCGATGCCGGGCAGCGTCACCGGCCGCAACGCGCGTTGCTTTGACGCAGACGATCTGGTCGTAAAGTCCCCATTCACAAAGGCCGGTGCCATCTGCGCCAAGGTGCACTGCAACAGCGCGTCACGCACCTACGCCGTGCTGGTAAGAGGTGCGAGCATCTGGCTGTCGTGCGGCGGCGGTGGCACTGGGGTAACGGTGCAGCCAGCAGTGAGTAGCCCTGGCATGTTCATGAAGCGCGGCACTATGGCCTGTCCGTCCTACGACGATGTGTGCTACGCGAACCCGCTTGCTTTTGCAGAGGTGTAAGCGATCACCGCCGCAGCGCCATCAAACGCGGCCACAGCTGCCACGCACGGAAGGGTCACTAGTGGCCTTGTTGCTGTCGCTGTGTTGCTCGCTGCATGGGTCTGCTGAGGAAATGACTGTATGGCCGACGGGCACAGTGCAGCTATACGCGTGTATTGATCGCCCTCTCCTCCACATCGTACTGCCACCGGCGCGCAACGGCTGTCTTGCGTGGGAGGTGCTCGATGTCGCCCGCTCACCGCGGCAGCTTCACCAGTATCAGCACACACACACACACACGAGACGAGGTGCAACGGGCACAGCCACTGCGCTACACGTGGCACTTTCTTTTCTCTTGTCCTCCCAGAAGGCGTCTTCTTATACGCCTCGCCGAACCGTGGAGCATATTTGGCCTTGGCCTCAAACTCGGCACCGTTGTGCGTGCGGATCAGCATCATCGGCTGCCCTCCTCCCCCTCCCTCTTTTCCCTCTCTATTCTCTCTACGTTGCCTGCGCCCTTTGCCTGCCCTCCTTGACCGCCTTGTGTGCGTACGCTGTGCGATCGCTTGCAGCGCCTCTTCGTCATCGCTGTGCCACCAGCAGTCTCTTCCCTGCTCCTGCAGCTCACGCCAACGCCGCATATCTCGCCTTCCTACTCAGCTGCTGAGAGGGAAGCCGTTATTTGGCTCGGCGCCTGGCTTATATAGTCTGATACTCTTTCGCGAATGCCTTCCTTGAGTCGCGGCCTCCCATAACAGCACCCAAGAGCGACACCCGCCTTCATCCCCACGCCGTCTTGGGGTGGTACTTTAGCTCCCTCACGCTAACTGCGGCTCCTCTTCATACACACATACACACACACACACTTGTCTTCGGCTGCAAAGGCCTACCCCGGCACACCGGAGGATAGGCTCCCCAGCCCGCCGCAGGCCTTCACTTGCCGCGGATTGCATGTGCCCCACATGCATCACCCCTTCCGAGGGCAGAGATCATGCGTAACCCACGGAGATGTTCTGCTGAGACAGACGACACGCAGTGTACCGCTGCGGCAGCCTCTCTAGTGATGTGGTCCACAACACTTGCAACTAGCCTCCACCCCCTCCACTTCCCCCAACCCACCCTTACCTGGCCGCGAACCTCAACTTCGCCCCTCCACACCCCCATCTCCCCTCCCCGCCGCTTGTCGAAGCACAGTACCAGCTGGGGACTTCTCTGACGCCAGCTCGCGCAGTGGTTTCCCCTACGCGTCTATGCTTTGGCACGCACGGTCCGCTTCCGCCGCCTGTCTTCTCTATTCTTTCGTGAAGTCGAGGTACGCCCACTTGGCTGTTTTCACTCCCTCCCCCCACTGTGTACACGTTCCCCCCTTCTCGCTCCCCTCTACGCGCACGCGAACAGACAGCCACTACCCTACGCCGGCTGGTAGTCTGTAGAGCCTTCATCCCCCCAAACCGTGCACTTCACGTAGGCCTTTGTGCGTGTGTTTTGAGCGCGATTTTGCAGACCGGCACGTGTGTGTGGTGTGTCCTCGCCTGTGTCCATTTCTTTTGCCTCTCCCTGGCCGACAAGCATATCTTCACCTGTAGTTGGACTGACCGCTCTGTTGTGAGGGTGTGTCTCTGTGCCACACCCATGCGATGCGGGCTTAACGATCCTGCCGTTTACTTTTCCTTTCCTTATAGGCTCTCTGAAGAGCGGCAAAGACACACGCGTCCCGCACACGCCGTGGCTGCATCCACTGCGCGCTTTTCATTCTTGCCTCGCTTCTTTCTTTCGGGGCTGTCGCCTTCTCTCTCCCACTCGGCCGCCCTCGCCCTGGGCAAGTCGCTTGCGGGTGTCACCACCTGTCGAAGTGGGCTATCCGTAGCGAGCAGCAGCCGATATGTCGCGCGTACCCGTAGCGTCGTGGCGTCGGGGGTTGTGGTTGTGTGCCCTCTTTATGTACATCGCCTTCACCACCGCTGCGATCGCGTCCTCGGCTCTGAAGGTGGACTCAAGCGCGGCGGACGAGCTCCCATCCCCGTGCGGGCACAGCCAGGTAGTCTCCGAGCAAAGCGATCTCCCTCTCACATACGCGACGCTGCGTAGGAACAGCAAGGGCCCACGCTATCAGGTCGAAGTGAACCTCAAGCGACTGAATGCCTCGGCCACCACCGACCAGCGCGCCGTCGAGCCGCAGGCCGTCGTCACGATCAGCAGCGACAGCATGGACTCCGTGTGGGCCCCCATCCGCATTGCCGTCTTCACGCCCGATCTGGAGGACCAATCGAAGTACTGCACGGCAGTTGGCCAGATGCGCCCCGATTCCGGCGGCTCGCTGGTACGGTGCAGCAGTGACGCTGATCTCTTGACGGATGCGAAAAAGAGAACGTTGATCAGCTCGATACTGCCCCAGGCAGTCAGCATGCATGCGCAGCGGCTGATGGTGCGTCCACCAGCGGCCGACACCACCATCGTAGTGAACACCATGCCGGGGTCACACTGCGGCTCGTTCACAGTCCCGCCGGCGCACCGGACAGTCGGCGTGCCCGACGCGGATTTCGTCGTCTACGTGGCAGCGGGTCCGACATCTACTCCGAGGAGCTTCATGGCGTGGGCTGTCACCTGTCAGTACTACCCCAACACGGCCACGATCACGAGCCGCCCAGCCGTGGGGGCGGTCTACTTCAACCCACGCTACCTGCCTACCTCGATAGGGGAGACGCAGGAGGAGATCGACCTTTACGGGGGCAGCCCGTTTGGTAGCTCGAATGATCTTCGCCGCGCCGCCGCCCACGAACTGCTGCACATGCTCGGCTTCACCTCCGCCGTCTTCAAGGCACGCGGCATGTTTGCTACCATCCCGTTCCTGCGGGGAAAAAGGAACGTGCCGGTGCTCAACTCATCGGCCGTGCGCGCGGCTGCAAAGGCCAAGTATGGCATCTCTGACACAGACATGCTGTATGGCGTCGAGCTGGAAGATCAAGGCGCACCGGGCACTTCTCTCTCGCACTGGAAGCGCCGCACCGCGAAGGACGAGCTGATGGCACCTGTGCTCAGTCTGGCACGCTACAGCTCCTTGTCGCTCGCGGCCATGGAGGATATGGGCTTCTACAAGGTCAACTTCAGTCAGGCGGAGCCTGTTGCCCTCGGCGCCACCGCAGGGGGTGCGCTCTTCACAGAGCCATGCCTGACGGGCGGCACCACCAACACCCCGACGGTGTTCTGCGACAGCCGCAGCTCCTCGGCGCGCAGCTGCACAGCGGACCGGCTGAGCATTGGACAGTGCGCCCTCACTACCTACTCCTCAGCCCTGCCAAGCTACGCCCAGTACTTTCCTAACCAACCAACCCTCGGCGGCTCCCTGTCGCACAGCGACTACTGCCCCGTGATACAGGCCCTCTCCAACACCGGGTGCGGCGGCGGCTCGCTTGGTGCGATGCCGGGCAGCGTCACTGGCCGCAACGCGCGTTGCTTTGACGCAGACGATCTGGTCGTAAAGTCCTCATTCACAAAGGCCGGTGCCATCTGCGCCAAGGTGCACTGCAACAACGCGTCACGCACCTACGCCGTGCTGGTAAGAGGTGCGAGCATCTGGCTGTCGTGCGGCGGCGGTGGCACTGGGGTAACGGTGCAGCCAGCAGTGAGTAGCCCTGGCATGTTCATGAAGCGCGGCACTATGGCCTGTCCGTCCTACGACGATGTGTGCTACGCGAACCCGCTTGCTTTTGCAGAGGTGGAAGCGATCATCACCGCAGCGCCATCAAACGCGGCCACAGCTGCCACGCACGGAAGGGTCACTAGTGGCCTTGTTGCTGTCGCTGTGTTGCTCGCTGCATGGGTCTGCTGAGGAAATGACTGTATGGCCGACGGGCACAGTGCAGCTATACGCGTGTATTGATCGCCCTCTCCTCCACATCGTACTGCCACCGGCGCGCAACGGCTGTCTTGCGTGGGAGGTGCTCGATGTCGCCCGCTCACCGCGGCAGCTTCACCAGTATCAGCACACACACACACACACGCACGAGACGAGGTCCAACGGGCACAGCCACTGCGCTACACGTGGCACTTTCTTTTCTCTTGTCCTCCCAGAAGGCGTCTTCTTATACGCCTCGCCGAACCGTGGAGCATATTTGGCCTTGGCCTCAAACTCGGCACCGTTGTGCGTGCGGATCAGCATCATCGGCTGCCCTCCTCCCCCTCCCTCTCCCTCTTTTCCCTCTCTATTCTCTCTACGTTGCCTGCGCCCTTTGCCTGCCCTCCTTGACCGCCTTGTGTGCGTACGCTGTGCGATCGCTTGCAGCGCCTCTTCGTCATCGCTGTGCCACCAGCAGTCTCTTCCCTGCTCCTGCAGCTCACGCCAACGCCGCATATCTCGCCTTCCTACTCAGCTGCTGAGAGGGAAGCCGTTATTTGGCTCGGCGCCTGGCTTATATAGTCTGATACTCTTTCGCGAATGCCTTCCTTGAGTCGCGGCCTCCCATAACAGCACCCAAGAGCGACACCCGCCTTCAGCCCCACGCCGTCTTGGGGTGGTACTTTAGCTCCCTCACGCTAACTGCGGCTCCTCTTCATACACACATACACACACACACACTTGTCTTCGGCTGCAAAGGCCTACCCCGGCACACCGGAGGATAGGCTCCCCAGCCCGCCGCAGGCCTTCACTTGCCGCGGATTGCATGTGCCCCACATGCATCACCCCTTCCGAGGGCAGAGATCATGCGTAACCCACGGAGATGTTCTGCTGAGACAGACGACACGCAGTGTACCGCTGCGGCAGCCTCTCTAGTGATGTGGTCCACAACACTTGCAACTAGCCTCCACCTCCTCCACTTCCCCCAACCCACCCTTACCTGGCCGCGAACCTCAACTTCGCCCCTCCACACCCCCATCTCCCCTCGCCGCACCCTCCTCTGCGCCCTCTCTTCCACACTCTATGCAAGCTCCTGTCGGCCAGCCTTCCATCTCCATGTAGGCGTAGGCTGGCTGTTGTCTTGGACTCTACTCACAGGCATAGATCGTCGACCCACGTGAAAGTGACTTGAGCTGCCTGCGCAGTCCAGTGGAGCATTGGTGTCCTCACCAGTGACTTCCGAGACAGCGAGTGCTGCGCTGAAGTCGAGTAGTCGAGCCCCTGGAATGCAGGGCGACACCGCTACCTGCGCAGTTGACGATGTCTTCAGAAGCGCTAAGACTAGTCTGCAGAAGGGGCGCGTTCTTTCCGCTATTCAGCTGCACGAGAAACACATCAGCATGCAGTGCGCCAACGGCAACATCACTGTTGTCTCCCTCATTACCACCGACTCGCTTTTCGATAAGCCCCCTATTACCACCCCTCACATCTCAATGGACTTTGCAGACGCAGACTTAATCCTGTCCTCCTCCACAGACCCCACCAGCGGCAACGTCATGTCTTGGGTAATCACTTGCTGATACTTCAGCAGCGACATCCCTTCCGTCAGCATCGCCAACATGTCGCCCAAATACATCGCTGCCGACCTGCAGACTGTGCACGGTCATCATTCACGGGGCTTCTGCGCGGGCTACGTGCCGGCGAAGACTGTCAAAGTGGCCGCAAGGGCAAAAGCGCAGTACGGCTGCCGCACGCCGACCTACATGGAGCTGATAGATACGGTCAGCAGCTGAACCGCTCACTTGCACTGGAAGCACCGCAGCGCTAAGGACAAGCTCATGGCGAGCCTCAGCGGTGTCGACTACTTCACCTCCACTCACCATTGCTGCTATGGCATGGGCTTCTGTGATGGCAGCTACAACAAGGAGACGACACTGATGATGAGGCATTTGATAGTTGTAAGGCTGCCTCCCTCCCTCCCTCCCCCCACCACACACACACATGTATGCGCCCTGGCAAAAGATCATCGGTTCCGCCAAGCTCCCCAAATATACTTTTCACCCCCACCAGCTCCGACATGTCCTGCACGTCCGACCACCACGCTCTCGGCTACTGCTGCACCGGCCTCTATAACAGCACGCTGCCCTTCTACTTCCGCTATCCTATGGACTCCAAGATGGGTGGCAGCGGCTCGCTGGTGAACCAGCTCCTCTACACACACGCCTACACACCAACACCAACTGCAGCTCTGGCACCAGCATTCTGCTCGGCAGCACCTACGACATCGCGCCACACTGCTTCAATACGCAAGTCGGTTTCGTGCAGGGCAACTACTATGTCGAGGCTCAGCGCTCTATCTGAGCGAAACGTCAAGTACGGCGCGGCCACATGCACCACCAAGTTCGCCGGAGCGTTGAGGTGCACCACCTGCCCCCTGGGCGAGAATACAAAGCTCTCTAGGCCTAGGTACGACGCCGTCTGCGCCGATCAGGCCAGCGCCACCGAGTACACAGTATGAGAAGCTGCGCCTCAGCAGTGACGCTCGCGTCGCAGATTCGGTTCGCTCCCTGATCTGTGAGCTCTTCACTTCTACCTGGGGCCTCTTCGTTGCGCTGTTGCCGACTTGAGCACCCGTGCTTTGTCTCCCCTTATGTCTGTGCAGAGGCCTTAGTTCGCTTAATTCTCCCCCCCCCTCGCCGCCCAAAAAACGCGCCCCAGTAAGCCGATGAGCGGGGCCCGGACCCCACCCGCCACACGGAGGCCCACCCCAACGGAAGGGGCACCGGCCCAGCACCCCCTCCGCACCGCCAAAAGGCCAAGGCACGCCCCAGAGCCAACACCGAGATGCGGGGGGGCGCCACCCACTGATCGCAAAGATGTGGCACCAGCGACCGGCCAGAAGCGAGACAGCCACCCTTTTAGGATAATGGGAAGGGATGCCAAACTCTACGGGCGTGGCCCGAGCGCTACCAAAGGCCCCTCTCCCTGTCATTCCGGCGCACATTCTTCTCTTTTTTTTTTCAAATGAAGCGCATCCGATCCATTCACATCGCCGTCTACGACAAGGCGCCCCGGATGCACTGGCATCCCTACTCATGTAAAGTACCTGAAGAGCTTCCACACAGACGCTTGCCTTGGTGGTGGTGGTGGCTTGATTGTCGGCACAGAAAGCAAAGGTCACTACCTCTGGAAGGTGAAGGCGCACAGCTAGGTAATTCGCTCGTCCCTGGTGGTGATGAGTACCAGCTCCAACGCTATCGAGTGCGCCGCGCAGAGCATCGCAGAGGTGCTCTAGATTGTCATCACTGTTCGCCGTCACGAAGCACATGGCCCCAAGCTACACGCGCCCCTTCTCGCCAGTCTCAAGAAACCTTATCTCACGATGTAGTGCTATAAACACTGCTCCAGCTGATGGCGAGTTGGTGCTCAATGTCCTCATCACTGACATGGTTATCGCTCGCTTCGTCGAGGGGGTGTGTGCAGGAGTACATCGAGGAAGTTGTGTTGCCGACGATGCGGGAGGAATATACGGAGACGAGTATGAAAGTTGAGGCCTAAAAAGCATGTCCTGTATTCAACGGCCGCGAAGAGGCGCCATTCAAACTGGTTTGTAAGGTGCTAATGCGCAACTCTATCCAGAAATGCGGGGGCATGACAGAGGGTGGCTTCTACCAGGAAGCACTGAGGATTTCCACAGTCATTGCCGACCCACGCGTCGAAGGAGTAGACACTAGGCAAGAATCGGGTCAAGTGTGAGCAGTTGGCGAAGAGCCTTGTCGTGATCTAGGCTCTCTCCGACCCGCGCACAGCGCATCTGTAATACTAGTGTTCCTGTCTGTGTGTATGCCGAGGTGTACTGTGTGAGAGGACCTTCCAACGTCTGTAGTGGAGCCCTCATGCTCTGGGAATTCCTATGAGCGCCTCTTCCAGGGACCTCACCTGGGGCCTCGGGGATTTCAGTGCGTATTAATCCCTTACCTCTGGGATGCTGCTACACCTCGTGAAGCTTCACTATTTGCTGATAATTAAGGTGACCTTGTCAGGGGCGAGCCAACGCAGGGCCATAGTTGCGCCTCCGCTCTGATGAGGCTTGCAGGCAAGCACCTCCTCTGTTGTGTATGAAGGGCAGGCACTGTTATGTTTTCTCGCATTTCTCTCCTCTTCGCTTACTTCTACCGCTCGGCATTTTCTGCTCTTCGTCTTTCTCTGTGTCTACCACTCAAGTATGTGCATGTGATGTCTAGCCGCAAGGATGTGGTATGTTGTGGTGCACCGACAAGCGGCTCCCTGCAGAAGAGGCGAGAAGTGGTCAGATGCATGTGGGCCGCATTTCGAACCCTCTTGAGACCCTACTAGCGCATAGCCTTTGGGGCCCAGCGCTCAGGGCGTAGCTCTCGCCATGTCGTGCAATTATCTTTTGTCCGAGAAACTTCGTACAGTGAGCTGCACATTGTACCATCACTACTGAGGTAGGAGTGTACCCATGACGGGAGGCGTCTTCGGCCTTTATGAAACGGCGCCCTCTTCACTAGTGGGTGGTTCTCATAATTGCATTGCCCTCAGCACAGCCAACAATCTGCACGTACCTCGATCTACGTGATACCAGGAAGTCTGTATGCCAGGCTTCTGTGCGGCTGAAGATGGTGCGCAGTCTGGCTTGGAGAGCTTCCTCAAGTTGAGGTGCGGGGTTCACTGAGTCGCGCTCAGCGGCGCAAACGTGGATGCAATTCCTGCTAATAGCGCTGCCCCTACTGCGCACTTCATAAAAGCCTTCGCTGCCTGTTTGGGTAGTGGCACAAAGAGTCGGCTTACACCATCCACGCTAGGGGGGAGGGGGAAGGGGGATGCTCAGGAAACCGAGGATTCTACTCCAGTAGAGGGCCAGAATGGGCAGCGAGAGCTTCGGCTCGCACTTCTAGACTACCTACTCATTACATAACGACTCCAGTGGCGACCTCGCTGCTGTTGTGTTGCTGTGCTGCTTCACGGCAATCCGCATCCGATGCATCTCACGCCCTCTCAGAATGACACAAATGTGTGCTGCCGAGTGCTAGCGAGGTAAGGAATGGCAGGTTCGTCCCTGAGCGAGATGCGGCGCACCTACTGCACTGAGACCTACTCAGGATTTGCGCGCAGGTGCGCCCTCGTTATGACCCCCTTGTCAACTATCGCCACTCGCCACATTGCTGCCCTCATCACAATGAAGAGGGGATTCGTCTACCTTCTCTGTTGTCATTTGCGCCTCGTCCCGCTCTTTCTCCTCACTCTCTACTCCATGGCACACAAGGCACTGCCTGGCGAAGATCATTCGAACAATGCATAATACTCATTCTCTGCCTCCCTAAGTGCACCCAGTTGTTGGTACGATGCCTGTCAGGCTTCCCTACTGTCCCTTAAGTACACCTTTTCCTCCGAAACATAGCCAGCGCTTGCTCTCGCACTAAGCAGCGTTCGCGCCTCATCATGAATAACCCTACTGACTACAGGCAGCTGCTTGCCAAGTTCATCGCATACGATACTGTGAGCTAAAACTCCAGCCTCTCGGTATCGAGTCAACCCTCGTGTACAGCCTGGAGATGACGCCCATAAGCCTGTGTTCCATGCTACCAGGAGAGAATGTTGTGATGCCGGGCTGCATCTTGCTCACTTGGCACACACAGAGATGTATACCCTTTGACAGGCAGGAAGGAGATGTGGACTTGTTCGCGATAAGTGGAGAAGGATGAAAAGGCCTCCGGACGTGGAAGAACCCACCATAAAGAGCCTCGTCGCAGTTGCTCTTTGGCCCACCTCAGTGCCTCGGGCAATGGGGTGCATCCGGCCCCATCAACTGCCCCTTTTTCCTTCAATGAAGACGTCCACTGCACTGGTTGCTCGCGCCTACTCTCATAACTCAGGGAATTCCCCCTCAAGGCAGACGGCTGCACCATAGAAGAGGCAACGCACGTGACTGTGTACATCGCGAAAAGGGTTTTTGTTGTTTTGCCTCATGGCAGATGGGCGTGAAGGGTAAGGCAATCCACTTCACCTTGGTGTCAACGTGCACGGCTGTGACCATCACCACGATGTGGAGAGGGGGTCCACTCGATCCGCACAAACGGAGTGGGGGGGGGGGGGGGCACGCCAGCCCGGGTAGCGACAGCAGCCCTACTATGGCGCTGTTCGACTGCCCACAGCGTTCCTCCATCTCCATTGGTGGGATTGAGTGTGGCAACACCGCCAACACACTCCCGGCCACGGGCCACTTCATCCTGGGCTTTTGGATCGCCAGTTCCGTTGTGGCTATGAAGGCATCATGAGTACCCGCAACCACAACACTGTGCTCCAGTCGTTGCGGGGAGTACTCGGACACCACGGTGACGTTCGTGAACATGGCGCTTATTTGAGTCTTCAAAGCCAACAAGGATGCCGCATTCACGGCAGATATGTGATGTTTCTGCAAAGTTGAGATGAGGCGGAGAAGGAGGGGCGACACAGGCAAGCCTCTTCCAGGAGTACCTCATCACCCCAATGCTGATCGTGGGGCGAGGGTCGATCCAAGTGATGCACAGCACACGAATACGTGCATACAGCCATCATGGAGCGCTGCTAGGACTTCGTAGTCGATCTGGCCACTGTGTCCACCACCGCCACTGAAGCGAAAGCAGCGATCGGCTCCACGTAGGAGGACTGTGAAGTATTTCTCTTTTTCTTCCCAGCAATCAAATCGCCTCTCACTTGCGCGTTCAAGCATGTGGCCTCCGCGTATGAGAATATCTGCCGCTCTTCGGCGCAGTTGATGCTGGATTCTCTTCTATCAACTTTTCACTCGTCAGCGATTTAGAGAAGGCTCGGTTTGCCGGATATCGACCCTCTATTCTGTTTTCGCTCTTACCCCTGCTCTCGAGGAACGGCGGGCATCCACGTGCTACCCTTGTTATCTCGGGGTCCGCCCGCCTGGTCTTTCCCAGTGACTTCCTCCTCTCCTTGATTACCTGTCCGTCCTACGATCAAGATCCTTACGCCACTCTAACATCGTCGCTGCTTACGCATGCCTTGATAAAGACAACACGCAACCCTACACACGCAGGATGAACTGCAAGCCAAGGGCATGCAGCCGGGGGTTCCTACACCATGGCTACTGTCCGTAGAAGTCAGCTGCTTTGTTGTGGAAATGCATCTCTGTCTGCGTGGAATCCCGATGATGTGAATGTGGCGCGTCGCTCGCTCTTCCTCTATGTTAACCGTGCTCCCTCTCCTCTCCTCTCCTCTCCTCTCCTCCTGTGTTCACACGCTGCTGCCCTTGACGCACTGTGTGGCCGGTGTGGGTTCTGTTATTACCCGCATCGGTACACTTGGCAAGACTACCCTCTCAGGTCGGCGTGTTTGCGACACTGTGGCGCTTCTTCTGTAAGCGACGCCTGTGCAGAGGTGCCTCTGTGCAGACCCACCCCTCACAAGCAGCGCCTCAGCGTTCCGTGTCTTCATGTTGGTCATGAGTGTGTGTGTGTGTGTGTGGCTACTTTCTCCCACCTCAGGTGTTGTGTGTGTTTTCTTTTTCTGGGCCTGTACCGCGTCACTCCTCTCTGTTTCTCCTCGGCCATCTCTCTCGTACAAGCCCAGTTCTTTCCCTCAGTCTTATCGTTTGTTTAGTCGACAGAGGGGGGCATCGGTGGGACTTGCGTTCTCTTGGCACCTTTGCTTCCTCCCTTTCGCTCTCTTTTCCCCTTCCTCACTCCCTGTGGGCCTGTGCTTGGGTGCGCTCTTCTGTGCATTTCTCTCTCCGAACAAAGGCCGCCTGCATTCCTGCGGCACACCATAACGCGGCTGCTGGAAGGGCTGTTTGGTCTACAAGGAGAGCGCAAGTGGGCGAGAGAGAGAGGAGCGCACACCGATCTGTCGTGTCGTGAGTGTCCAGGCTATATATGTGTGTGTGTGTGTGTGCCCCTCCCGCCACATTTTGCTGGAACGCGGCTGGTCACAATGCCCGTCTTCCCCTTCGTTGCGCTAGAGCACGCCTCAAATGCGACGCGCACTGCCCGCAATGTAACCGTCTGCAGGTACATGACTAGGTCCAGACGAGCTCCTCCCCAAGAATCCGCCTCACGCTCCTCGTCGTATAGCACGCGTCAGCCTTTGCAGCCGCGACAAGCGCCATCGTTGCGGCGCATGGGCAGCGCGCAACCAGAAGAGTCGACCAGCTCCGCCTCAACGGTGGTGCCCTTGGTGCTGTCAGGCAGTAGGGTTAGCAACGAAAGTGACCCCCAGCGCCAGCAGCGAGGCTTGGAATTAGTCCGAATGTCTACAGTTGGGCTGCGCAGGCAGTCTGAAGACCATTCACCGGAGCGCTCTCCGCAGTTTCGGCCCAGTTTGCCGAGCGCTGACGCAGTCGTAGCGGCTACTGGTGACACTGAGAGCGGAGTGGGCAGTGTTGCTCTTGGGCAAGAACGCAGCCTGCACTCAACTGTGCTTCAAGAAGCAAGAGAGCAGCGTCGATTCATGAACTTGCACCGCCGTGCTCGGCGCGAGCACGGTCAAGACAGCTCTAGCATCGGCAGTCTTCCCACAACGATACGGGGCACCGAGACAGGCCTAACCTCCAACGTACAACAGGGAGGTCGATATCACCGTCGCCAGCATCATTACCGCTCTTCTTCCATTTCACTGACGCGCCATTCTGACTTGGTCTTGCAAAGCCTTACCACAACGGATAGTGCTGAGGCACGACATGGGCGCAGAGATCGCGGCCTGGACAGCCTGCCTCTTGTACTAATGCAAACCCGAGAGCGGGCAGGAAGTGTGCCATCCAGCTCGGCGCGTTCTGGCCGAAGTCCCGTGATGGCGCTAGCTGATGCTCCCTCCAGTCCCACGGTCCTCAATGCAGCTCGCTCGGTGGGGAGGGCTTGCGCAGCAGCGCGAAGCGGAACAGCAGTCGCCGCCACCCAACCGGGCGATGTTGAAGGTCCCCATGCAGACATTACCATTTTGATCTCCTCTCAGGAAGTCCAGCTCACAACGTCTCAAAATGCCCTCCGCCATCAAGCTTGCTGCTCGATGTTGCGCATGCCCATGGTCAAGATGCGCTGTGCAAACCTGCACTCTGATCAAGTACTAGGAACGGGGGCGGCGGCAGCGGCAGTTCCATCACGACTTACCGCTGCAGTGTTGCAAGCATCAACTCGTACCAGCATCTCCATACAGAGAGTGAAGCGTACAGGTGCGCTCCAGAGCAAACAAGAGGACTGTCTGGAAGCCACCCAGGGATCGTGCTGCACAGCCCCAGATATGTGGCAGCTGCCTGTACTGACGACGATGTGCGACGGAGATGTAACGCAGCCCACACGTTGTCACTACCCCCCGTCGCT
The DNA here is from genome assembly GCA_003664395.1 of Leishmania lainsoni. NCBI lineage: Eukaryota > Euglenozoa > Kinetoplastea > Trypanosomatida > Trypanosomatidae > Leishmania > Leishmania lainsoni. The sequence continues at coordinate 28,006 of RAIA01000129.1, forward strand.
CTTGTCTACGAGTGCCTTTCCACAGTTGCAACAGACTCCAAAGGGTGGTGTGAACGGATTGCAGGTTGACAGTGAGAACTGCAGCACCACCGCAAACCTACATGCACGTCAAGAGAGAGCATCGCAGGCACAACTACAGCCCCTCCAGGCAGGTGAACATACCGATACGGCGTACTTCTCTAGCACACACTCGCTTACGTCGTCAGGGACCAACGCACCCGCACCCGGGGAAAATGACGATGCCATGAGCCATCATAGAAATCGCGGCAGCACGAACAGTATGCTGCACGATGAGTCCCCGAATGACTGGCAACAATCCCCTCGTAAGGACAATGCTGGAGCAACTCCGTCTCGTGTGCTGTCGCAGGCGCAGATGGCCTCGTATCACCAGATGCAGCCGTCACTATTTTCCGGTGAGTTGCTAGAGAATACAACACACACAGTCCCCAGCGACTGCTCCGCCCCTGGCGACCTGATGCCGCTCCGTAGTGAGTTACCGTTGCCTGAGCCGTGGCCCCAAGTCAGCGGCTCTAGGGCTTCACTTTGTGCTCCCGGTGAACCCCACATGACGCCATTGTTCCCACAGAGGCATGACCGCAACGTCACTGTCTTCAAAAGTGAGGACGGTCGTGTCTCGTCCGACTTCTCTCAAGTGTCCGTGTGCAGTTTCCCTTTTCCCCTGGATACCTATCTTCCGTCGCCGCCGACAGAGTCGCAGCAGCGGCTGCCACCTCCCCGTCCCACAAGCGCCGCACCCGCTTACCCCATTTTTCGCCTTGGGTTGGCCTCACCTACAACGGTGCGGCCGGCCATCACACGACGTTGGAGAGGGACCGACATGTTGGAGAAGAAGAGAGCGTTGCGATCAACAACCGCAGGCAGAGTGAGCAGGAAAACTCTGCCGACGCATTTCAGCCCGCCTCACCTCACACCGGCTCCATCGCAAAGTCTGACATCACGGCAGTGGCGCGCAGTGATGCCGCTGCCGACACTAAGAAAATACCGCAGCCACAGCCGGAAAGTCGTCTTCGCCTCCCTGTCGCTAGGGATGGGGTGACCCTGTTGAATCACACACACAGTGTACCACCGCAGGGGGAACTGTACCGGCTTATCCGCATGCACCACGGCGAGGAGCTGCATCAGTTTCCTAAAGCGCTGCGTGGTCCGCCACTCGCCCTGAGATTAGCGGGTCATGTCGAGGCGTGGACGAAACGGAGAATGCAGGTGACTGGGAGTACATCAACGGCGCCACTAGCGGGGTCAGTCGTGGCCGCCGCGGTCTCCTACGTGGCTATTGCACCCCTATGGCAACTCCCGCTGCAGTCGATGTGCCAATGATGGAGATTAACGCAAGTCACCCACACGATCTGTACAGTCGCCTTGTGAATGACCCTGTCGATTGCGCTGTGGTGGTCGTTCACCCTGGGGCTGCAACTGCACCTGCGGCGTCGCTCACGCTATCCTTGAGCCTTCCGTGCAGCACCCGACAAGCTGGCAGCCGTGTTGGTGCTCATGTCGATGGTTCTCAGCCGCCACTGTGCTTGGCGTCCCCTCAGTAAGTTGTCACCCCAGTGGTGGGAATCGCTCAGCCCGTGAGGCGAGCCCGAGCCGCAGCGACAGCCACGGCAACACGACTCCCAGCGGCCGCTCCGCACCTGTACTATCGTGCAGTAGCGCGGAGGTGGTAGCGAACGGTTTCTACAACGCTGCGGTACGTGAGAGAAGGGCACGACAGTACGAGTCACAGCATCAAGAAGCTGTCGCTGAGTACGGAGAGGCGTCGTACTACAGCCTCGAAGTCCCCATACATGGTACCACACTGATGAATGACTCGCAAAGCCCCTCTACGGTCCACATGCTGGGAGCCAAGAAGACTGCGAGCTTCAGTGGCATCCTGCACAAGGAAGAAGAGTATATGGAGGGTCCCATGCAGCCCCCATAGCTGAATCGTGCGCAGTGCGCTGCCGGAGTCAGTAAGCCTGTGCCGCACCCTATCTTTATGTCGGCTATGGTCTTACTTCAGCCGGCGCCTGCAGCGCTAAAGCATAGCCTCCGCACAGGTGTTATTAGCAGCGGAAATGTCAGCGGGAAAAGCTGAGTTGATACGACGAAGTCGGTTGGCCTTGAGACAATCACGGCGAGTGTGGCTCCCCGACCTTCTGGCACAACCCACCTCGGCTCACGATGCATTCTGGGTGCATGGCCGGAGCTGCAGCAAGTCACACATCCCTGTAATACCTATAGAGCATGAGCAGCGCCAGCTGAGAGATTACCGCCCAAGTCCGTGTACTCTTCTGAGAGGGAAGGGACCGGAGCAGACGGCGAACACCAGAGCTAACGGTCATGTTCACCACTCCTTCAAGAATAGAAAAAGGGCTTCTGCAAACGCAACGGCTGTGACTACATCTACTAGGAGAACCAGTGGGGCATCAGACACAGGGCAACATCTTTGAAGGCTACACGAGTTAGCCGCTTTATCTCCTGGCAGCCTGGCTCACACACGAGATCCTTCAAGCAGCCAAAACGCATTCCTCGGCGGCGACTTCACGACAATGTCATGTGTGCGTATCTGAGAAACACACACACACACACACCACACACGGCGCGAAAGAGGAAAGTGCCGCTAGCACCAGGTATTGTGCTGTTCGTATGAGCATTGGACTCTCGCTGATGGGCGCAGCAACTGAACTTTTTCGATTTCCTATGGCATTCCTCATGTTTTGGTGAAGCGCAACCCTGATCCTTTCAACGCTAGCGCTAGCCTTCCGCACGCTTTGCCATACCCAGGCTGTGAAGGCAGCCGGTGTGTTTCTCTCTTTCTCTCCCACTTTGCTCTTACTTTACCTCTTTTGTTGTGATTACGTTGTCGTGTGTTGTCCGATGTGCACACGAGTGCCTCCTCCTTCTATTGTGTGTGTGTGTGTGTTTACCCCTACGCCGTGCTTCGCCGCATGCGCTTCTCTTTTGAATGGAGTTGTTCTGGCTCTTCTACTCCGATCTTTTTCTCCCTTCTATTCTGTTGTCTCTTCCAGTGCTCCTCTCCCCCCCCACCCCCCACCCCTCCTCCCCTGTCTCTCTTTCCTATTCAGTACTTTCATTCCCCATTCGGATCATAGTTGCTTCACCATAATGGAAGCGCACCACACACACACGCACACACATAGAAGGAGGAGGCGATGCAACTTCATTTGCCTCCGTCATTGTGCACGTGTGTCTTATCTGCGCTCGTCTTGGCTCTTGACTCCTTCATCTGCTTGGGTCCTGGGTGGGCATGGGGCGGAGCAAGTCAAGTCATGCACGGATACGAGCCTGGGTGCATTCCTCTCGGCGGAATACCACCCTCTTCATCCCCCCTCTTCAATCAGGGCTGCGCACGAATGCGCCGTCACTGTGTTGCAAAGAAGCAAACAGAAGACTACGTGGTGCAAATGTACGCGCACTGGCCACATCAGGCCGGTGTGTGGGTGAGGGGGAGGGGGGTACCGCTGCTGCAGCAAACGAGTCGTGCGCCTCGAATTCCGCCTTTTATCTTGTGTCGGCCTCTCCCTCTCCCCCCCTCTCCCCCCCCTCTCACTCACTCACACAGGCGCTTAACTCACGCCGTTCTACCCTCTCTTTTTTTCGCTTTCCTTGTGCGTCTTTGCTATATGTGGACTCTCCTCGCACAGCAACGGCACCCATCATCATCCCATCGCCCGCCTCGGCTGACGTGTGGGTCATTGGTAGGTGGCATGAGTTTGGGTGCACTCATGAACAAGAGGAACGGCACAGGGTCTCTTTGCCTCTTTCTCTCCTTCACCTCCTTAATGCGTATGGTTTCTTTTGATTGTTTGGCTCTTCTCCTCTTGTCAAGTGAACTGGAGTCCGTGTGCCTCTCCACCCCTCTCTCTTTCGGGGTGTGCCCCCCCCCTTCCGTCTCTCCTCCGCCTGTTTCTCTTCCCTGCTCCCACCTTTACCTCGCTTCACACTTTTTACCCAAACGCGCCGTCCTTCTCCTCCATCCACCCCGTTTTCCGCTGCCGTGGCTTTTCGCGCGTCATTCGCCTTTGTGGATTGTCTTCTCTTGTGTTTGATCGTGGCACCCGTAAGCAACTCGCTCCGTAGCGCCACGAAACTCTCCTTTTTTCTTTTGCCGCTGATGTGTGTGTGTGTGTGTGTCCCTTGGATGGGTAAGGAGTGGCTGGCCAGAAGCACGCGGGCATCGGAAGGAGGCCCTCTCGTCTGCTCGATTAAACTATCCGCGTTGTGAGGGCACCACAGGTGCACACAGTAAAATAAAAGCGATAGTTTTGGGAACGCACGTCGCGTGTCGACCGGTAACACAGCGATCGCTCCTGACTAGCGGCGCGTCGC
>RAIA01000127.1:0-52500 GCA_003664395.1 Leishmania lainsoni
ACCGACGCCCGGGTCGTACGAGACGGGGGGAGGGCGAGCAAAGGCGGTAAACCAGCGGTGCCGGATCGCCAACGCCGTCATCATCGTGGGGTCTGGAAGGCACTGAAGTCGAGGGCCAACTTCCCCAGGCAGCACCCAGCACAGGTCGCCTTTCAGCCACTCACGGTTCTTGCACGGACTTGAACGCCGATCATGGGCGCGTAGTTCTCTCACCACCACGGCGAACAGCCCCGCTCTCCTCTATTCTACGCCACCAGGAGGCTTTGACGGCTATCGAGCCCGCGACAGCTGGAACAGCCCTCGCCCCGGAAACGGTAAGATCGCAAACAGCAGCATTGACATCCCTCGTCAGCACTCCCGCGAGGCATCGTCTTTGCAAGCGACGCCACGTACGCCGGAACCCTGGCGCCACAAGACTAAGGCCATGCTTCCTACAGGGAAGCCAGGGAAGGATCTGATAGCGGAAGATGAGTATCCCGTCTTCGCAGTACCAGTGGATGAAGAAACGAACAAGACTGTGGTGGCGTTCGTCTCTGGGCTTATCCTGCTTATATGTCTTGTGTTTATATATGCCATGTGACGGCGCAGGAATGGCACAGCAACTATGTGTAGGCGTCTGTCTGCGTGTGTGTGCATCAGCGAAAGGCGGAGAGGGAAGGGGAAGGGGGCGCTCGCAGTGTTCACCAGGTTTTACTCTTCCGGGAAAGCTCCACCACCACCACCACCCTTCCTTCGCTGAGTACTGTATATCCCTTGAATCTCTACGGAACTCGGCAAGGTAAAGATGTGCCGGTAAAAACGCGTCATTTCATCTTTTCCTCCCCCTTCTGCACAGCGCTTCGCTGTGGGGTTAACGGCCCTGTTTAGGCCACACCGAGGACCTGTTGGTGACATTGTTGACCCCCGAAGTACGCAGTCGCCCCCCCACATTGGTGACACACACATCACACATGGCACCCTTTTCTTTTGCTGGTTTTTTTTTTCTTTTTTACCCAATTGGGGTTGTGTGTCTGCAGAGTTGGCGTTGTCCCTACAAAGTGAGGCGGAGCCGTTATCGGCATTGTCTTCCCCCTACCCCACGTGTGCCTGTCCTTTGCTGCGCGGCTTCTGTCTGTCATTCCCCTGGCGGTGTTTTATCGCGCGCCCACAGGTGTGTCGCTCTCTCACGGCAACAGAGAGTGGCACGACCGAGAAAGGGGGGGGGCAGAAGAACACAACGCGCCACCGAATACACTCCGCAGCACCCGTACGTCACTGACGGCGTATGAGCGGCAGAGGGGTGCGAAAAGCCACCGGACTCTCAAAAAGACACGTTTGTGTGTGCCGCGCTCGTAGACGTCTTTTCCACGGCGTCTCGTGTCACGTCTGTGCACGGAGTAGCCCACAACTTCTGGGCCTTCTGCCGCTCACCCTTTCGCTCTTGCCTTTCTCCCTTTTTTTTTTCTTTGGTATTCTCGTCGACTCCCACTCACCATCCCCACTCGCCCTCTTCTCACATCACTTACCAACATCGTTGTCACACGGCGTACTCACCGCAAATACACAGACTTGTGCGCGTGCACGGAAGGGTCTTATTTCAACGGCATATGCCACGAACCAACACTCACCTAGCCAAGACGCATCTCTCCATCATATTCCTTCTCTTGCCTCCTTCACTGGAACAGCCCTACTCTCCTCCAGCTCCTCTCTTCTCTTTAACAACCAAAGAAAGAAAAAACACAGAACACAACGCACTAGTGTTCATCCTTGTCATCGTCATTATACATCAGCATCATCGTCATCGTCCTTAGTCGCTGCTCTCAGCGCTCACCTCCCTCCCCCCTCATCTTCCCACTCATTCGCTTATTCACTTCGCTATTGTGACTCCTCACTTTCACACGCAAACTGCATTTCCCCTTTCACCGCTGTGTACGTGTGTTGTGTGTGCTCCTCTCTTCAGTTTAAGAAAGCCCACTCACACCCCCTCAACACCTCTTTACCTTTACTTCTTCCGCGCCTCTCGCCTCCACTTGCCCTGACGTTTCTCCCCTCTTCCCTCCCCTCCCCGCCGCTTGTCGAAGCACAGTACCAGCTGGGGACTTCTCTGACGCCAGCTCGCGCAGTGGTTTCCCCTACGCGTCTATGCTTTGGCACGCACGGTCCGCTTCCGCCGCCTGTCTTCTCTATTCTTTCGTGAAGTCGAGGTACGCTCCCACTTGGCTGTTTTCACTCCCTCCCCCCACTGTGTACACGTTCCCCCCCTTCTCGCTCCTCTACGCGCACGCGAACAGACAGCCACTACCCTACGCCGGCTGGTAGTCTGTAGAGCCTTCATCCCCCCAAACCGTGCACTTCACGTAGGCCTTTGTGCGTGTGTTTTGAGCGCGATTTTGCAGACCGGCACGTGTGTGTGTGTCCTCGCCTGTGTCCATTTCTTTTGCCTCTCCCTGGCCGACAAGCATATCTTCACCTGTAGTTGGACTGACCGCTCTGTTGTGAGGGTGTGTCTCTGTGCCACCACCCATGCGATGCGGGCTTAACGATCCTGCCGTTTACTTTTCCTTTCCTTGTAGACTCTCTGAAGAGCGGCAAAGACACACGCGTCCCGCACACGCCGTGGCTGCATCCACTGCGCGCTTTTCATTCTTGCCTCGCTTCTTTCTTTCGGGGCTGTCGCCTTCTCTCTCCCACTCGGCCGCCCTCGCCCTGGGCAAGTCGCTTGCGGGTGTCACCACCTGTCGAAGTGGGCTATCCGTAGCGAGCAGCAGCCGATATGTCGCGCGTACCCGTAGCGTCGTGGCGTCGGGGGTTGTGGTTGTGTGCCCTCTTTATGTACATCGCCTTCACCACCGCTGCGATTGCGTCCTCGGCTCTGAAGGTGGACTCAAGCGCGGCGGACGAGCTCCCATCCCCGTGCGGGCACAGCCAGGTAGTCTCCGAGCAAAGCGATCTCCCTCTCACATACGCGACGCTGCGTAGGAACAGCAAGGGCCCACGCTATCAGGTCGAAGTGAACCTCAAGCGACTGAATGCCTCGGCCACCACCGACCAGCGCGCCGTCGAGCCGCAGGCCGTCGTCACGATCAGCAGCGACAGCATGGACTCCGTGTGGGCCCCCATCCGCATTGCCGTCTTCACGCCCGATCTGGAGGACCAATCGAAGTACTGCACGGCAGTTGGCCAGATGCGCCCCGATTCCGGCGGCTCGCTGGTACGGTGCAGCAGTGACGCTGATCTCTTGACGGATGCGAAAAAGAGAACGTTGATCAGCTCGATACTGCCCCAGGCAGTCAGCATGCATGCGCAGCGGCTGATGGTGCGTCCACCAGCGGCCGACACCACCATCGTAGTGAACACCATGCCGGGGTCACACTGCGGCTCGTTCACAGTCCCGCCGGCGCACCGGACAGTCGGCGTGCCCGACGCGGATTTCGTCGTCTACGTGGCAGCGGGTCCGACATCTACTCCGAGGAGCTTCATGGCGTGGGCTGTCACCTGTCAGTACTACCCCAACACGGCCACGATCACGAGCCGCCCAGCCGTGGGGGCGGTCTACTTCAACCCACGCTACCTGCCTACCTCGATAGGGGAGACGCAGGAGGAGATCGACCTTTACGGGGGCAGCCCGTTTGGTAGCTCGAATGATCTTCGCCGCGCGCGCCGCCCACGAACTGCTGCACACGCTCGGCTTCACCTCCGCCGTCTTCAAGGCACGCGGCATGTTTGCTACCGTCCCGTTCCTGCGGGGAAAAAGGAACGTGCCGGTGCTCAACTCATCGGCTGTGCGCGCGGCTGCAAAGGCCAAGTATGGCATCTCTGACACAGACATGCTGTATGGCGTCGAGCTGGAAGATCAAGGCGCACCGGGCACTTCTCTCTCGCACTGGAAGCGCCGCACCGCGAAGGACGAGCTGATGGCACCTGTGCTCAGTCTGGCACGCTACAGCTCCTGTCGCTCGCGGCCATGGAGGATATGGGCTTCTACAAGGTCAACTTCAGTCAGGCGGAGCCTGTTGCCCTCGGCGCCACCGCAGGGGGTGCGCTCTTCACAGAGCCATGCCTGACGGGCGGCACCACCAACACCCCGACGGTGTTCTGCGACAGCCGCAGCTCCTCGGCGCGCAGATGCACAGCGGACCGGCTGAGCATTGGACAGTCGCCCTCACTACCTACTCCTCAGCCCTGCCAAGCTACGCCCAGTACTTTCCTAACCAACCAACCCTCGGCGGCTCCTGTCGCACAGCGACTACTGCCCCGTGATACAGGCCCTCTCCAACACCGGGTGCGGCGGCGGCTCGCTTGGTGCGATGCCGGGCAGCGTCACCGGCCGCAACGCGCGTTGCTTTGACGCAGACGATCTGGTCGTAAAGTCCCCATTCACAAAGGCCGGTGCCATCTGCGCCAAGGTGCACTGCAACAGCGCGTCACGCACCTACGCCGTGCTGGTAAGAGGTGCGAGCATCTGGCTGTCGTGGCGGCGGCGGTGGCACTGGGGTAACGGTGCAGCCAGCAGTGAGTAGCCCTGCATGTTCATGAAGCGCGGCACTATGGCCTGTCCGTCCTACGACGATGTGTGCTACGCGAACCGCTTGCTTTTGCAGAGGTGTAAGCGATCACCGCCGCAGCGCCATCAAACGCGGCCACAGCTGCCACGCACGGAAGGGTCACTAGTGGCCTTGTTGCTGTCGCTTGTTGCTCGCTGCATGGGTCTGCTGAGGAAATGACTGTATGGCCGACGGGCACAGTGCAGCTATACGCGTGTATTGATCGCCCTCTCCTCCACATCGTACTGCCACCGGCGCGCAACGGCTGTCTTGCGTGGGAGGTGCTCGATGTCGCCCGCTCACCGCGGCAGCTTCACCAGTATCAGCACACACACACACACACGAGACGAGGTGCAACGGGCACAGCCACTGCGCTACACGTGGCACTTTCTTTCTCTTGTCCTCCAGAAGGCGTCTTCTTATACGCCTCGCCGAACCGTGGAGCATATTTGGCTTGCCTCAAACTCGGCACCGTTGTGCGTGCGGATCAGCATCATCGGCTGCCCTCCTCCCCCTCCCTCTTTTCCCTCTCTATTCTCTCTACGTTGCCTGCGCCCTTTGCCTGCCCTCCTTGACCGCCTTGTGTGCGTACGCTGTGCGATCGCTTGCAGCGCCTCTTCGTCATCGCTGTGCCACCAGCAGTCTCTTCCCTGCTCCTGCAGCTCACGCCAACGCCGCATATCTCGCCTTCCTACTCAGCTGCTGAGAGGGAAGCCGTTATTTGGCTCGGCGCCTGGCTTATATAGTCTGATACTCTTTCGCGAATGCCTTCCTTGAGTCGCGCCTCCATAACAGCACCCAAGAGCGACACCCGCCTTCATCCCCACGCCGTCTTGGGGTGGTACTTTAGCTCCCTCACGCTAACTGCGGCTCCTCTTCATACACACATACACACACACACACTTGTCTTCGGCTGCAAAGGCCTACCCCGGCACACCGGAGGATAGGCTCCCCAGCCCGCGCAGGCCTTCACTTGCCGTGGATTGCATGTGCCCCACATGCATCACCCCTTCGAGGGCAGAGATCATGCGTAACCCACGGAGATGTTCTGCTGAGACAGACGACACGCAGTGTACCGCTGCGGCAGCCTCTCTAGTGATGTGGTCCACAACACTTGCAACTAGCCTCCACCCCTCCACTTCCCCAACCCACCCTTACCTGGCCGCGAACCTCAACTTCGCCCCTCCACACCCCCATCTCCCCTCCCCGCCGCTTGTCGAAGCACAGTACCAGCTGGGGACTTCTCTGACGCCAGCTCGCGCAGTGGTTTCCCCTACGCGTCTATGCTTTGGCACGCACGGTCCGCTTCCGCCGCCTGTCTTCTCTATTCTTTCGTGAAGTCGAGGTACGCTCACTTGGCTGTTTTCACTCCCTCCCCCACTGTGTACACGTTCCCCCTTCTCGCTCCCCTCTACGCGCACGCGAACAGACAGCCACTACCCTACGCCGGCTGGTAGTCTGTAGAGCCTTCATCCCCCCAAACCGTGCACTTCACGTAGGCCTTTGTGCGTGTGTTTTGAGCGCGATTTTGCAGACCGGCACGTGTGTGTGTGTCCTCGCCTGTGTCCATTTCTTTGCCTCTCCCTGTCCGACAAGCATATCTTCACCTGTAGTTGGACTGACCGCTCTGTTGTGAGGGTGTGTCTCTGTGCCACACCCATGCGATGCGGGCTTAACGATCCTGCCGTTTACTTTTCCTTTCTTGTAGGCTCTCTGAAGAGCGGCAAAGACACACGCGTCCCGCACACGCCGTGGCTGCATCCACTGCGCGCTTTTCATTCTTGCCTCGCTTCTTTCTTTCGGGGCTGTCGCCTTCTCTCTCCCACTCGGCCGCCCTCGCCCTGGGCAAGTCGCTTGCGGGTGTCACCACCTGTCGAAGTGGGCTATCCGTAGCGAGCAGCAGCCGATATGTCGCGCGTACCCGTAGCGTCGTGGCGTCGGGGTTGTGGTTGTGTGCCCTCTTTATGTACATCGCCTTCACCACCGCTGCGATCGCGTCCTCGGCTCTGAAGGTGGACTCAAGCGCGGCGGACGAGCTCCCATCCCCGTGCGGGCACAGCCAGGTAGTCTCTGCGCAAAGTGATCTCCCTCTCACATACGCGACGCTGCGTAGGAACAGCAAGGGCCCACGCTATCAGGTCGAAGTGAACCTCAAGCGACTGAATGCCTCGGCCACCACCGACCAGCGCGCCGTCGAGCCGCAGGCCGTCGTCACGATCAGCAGCGACAGCATGGACTCCGTGTGGGCCCCCATCCGCATTGCCGTCTTCACGCCCGATCTGGAGGACCAATCGAAGTACTGCACGGCAGTTGGCCAGATGCGCCCCGATTCCGGCGGCTCGCTGGTACGGTGCAGCAGTGACGCTGATCTCTTGACGGATGCGAAAAAGAGAACGTTGATCAGCTCGATACTGCCCCAGGCAGTCAGCATGCATGCGCAGCGGCTGATGGTGCGTCCACCAGCGGCCGACACCACCATCGTAGTGAACACCATGCCGGGGTCACACTGCGGCTCGTTCACAGTCCGCTGGCGCACCGGACAGTCGGCGTGCCCGACGCGGATTTCGTCGTCTACGTGGCAGCGGGTCCGACATCTACTCCGAGGAGCTTCATGGCGTGGGCTGTCACCTGTCAGTACTACCCCAACACGGCCACGATCACGAGCCGCCCAGCCGTGGGGGCGGTCTACTTCAACCCACGCTACCTGCCTACCTCGATAGGGGAGACGCAGGAGGAGATCGACCTTTACGGGGGCAGCCCGTTTGGTAGCTCGAATGATCTTCGCCGCGCCGCCGCCCACGAACTGCTGCACACGCTCGGCTTCACCTCCGCCGTCTTCAAGGCACGCGGCATGTTTGCTACCGTGCCGTTCCTGCGGGGAAAAAGGAACGTGCCGGTGCTCAACTCATCGGCTGTGCGCGCGGCTGCAAAGGCCAAGTATGGCATCTCTGACACAGACATGCTGTATGGCGTCGAGCTGGAAGATCAAGGCGCACCGGGCACTTCTCTCTCGCACTGGAAGCGCCGCACCGCGAAGGACGAGCTGATGGCACCTGTGCTCAGTCTGGCACGCTACAGCTCCTTGTCGCTCGCGGCCATGGAGGATATGGGCTTCTACAAGGTCAACTTCAGTCAGGCGGAGCCTGTTGCCCTCGGCGCCACCGCAGGGGGTGCGCTCTTCACAGAGCCATGCCTGACGGGCGGCACCACCAACACCCCGACGGTGTTCTGCGACAGCCGCAGCTCCTCGGCGCGCAGCTGCACAGCGGACCGGCTGAGCATTGGACAGTGCGCCCTCACTACCTACTCCTCAGCCCTGCCAAGCTACGCCCAGTACTTTCCTAACCAACCAACCCTCGGCGGCTCCCTGTCGCACAGCGACTACTGCCCCGTGATACAGGCCCTCTCCAACACCGGGTGCGGCGGCGGCTCGCTTGGTGCGATGCCGGGCAGCGTCACTGGCCGCAACGCGCGTTGCTTTGACGCAGACGATCTGGTCGTAAAGTCCTCATCCACAAAGGCCGGTGCCATCTGCGCCAAGGTGCACTGCAACAACGCGTCACGCACCTACGCCGTGCTGGTAAGAGGTGCGAGCATCTGGCTGTCGTGCGGCGGCGGTGGCACTGGGGTAACGGTGCAGCCAGCAGTGAGTAGCCCTGGCATGTTCATGAAGCGCGGCACTATGGCCTGTCCGTCCTACGACGATGTGTGCTACGCGAACCCGCTTGCTTTTGCAGAGGTGGAAGCGATCATCACCGCAGCGCCATCAAACGCGGCCACAGCTGCCACGCACGGAAGGGTCACTAGTGGCCTTGTTGCTGTCGCTGTGTTGCTCGCTGCATGGGTCTGCTGAGGAAATGACTGTATGGCCGACGGGCACAGTGCAGCTATACGCGTGTATTGATCGCCCTCTCCTCCACATCGTACTGCCACCGGCGCGCAACGGCTGTCTTGCGTGGGAGGTGCTCGATGTCGCCCGCTCACCGCGGCAGCTTCACCAGTATCAGCACACACACACACACACACACGAGACGAGGTGCAACGGGCACAGCCACTGCGCTACACGTGGCACTTTCTTTTCTCTTGTCCTCCCAGAAGGCGTCTTCTTATACGCCTCGCCGAACCGTGGAGCATATTTGGCCTTGGCCTCAAACTCGGCACCGTTGTGCGTGCGGACCAGCATCATCGGCTGCCCTCCTCCCCCTCCCTCTTTTCCCTCTCTATTCTCTCTACGTTGCCTGCGCCCTTTGCCTGCCCTCCTTGACCGCCTTGTGTGCGTACGCTGTGCGATCGCTTGCAGCGCCTCTTCGTCATCGCTGTGCCACCAGCAGTCTCTTCCCTGCTCCTGCAGCTCACGCCAACGCCGCATATCTCGCCTTCCTACTCAGCTGCTGAGAGGGAAGCCGTTATTTGGCTCGGCGCCTGGCTTATATAGTCTGATACTCTTTCGCGAATGCCTTCCTTGAGTCGCGGCCTCCCATAACAGCACCCAAGAGCGACACCCGCCTTCAGCCCCACGCCGTCTTGGGGTGGTACTTTAGCGCCCTCACGCTAACTGCGGCTCCTCTTCATACACACATACACATACACACACACACTTGTCTTGGCTGCAAAGGCCTACCCCGGCACACCGGAGGATAGGCTCCCCAGCCCGCCGCAGGCCTTCACTTGCCGCGGATTGCATGTGCCCCACATGCATCACCCCTTCCGAGGGCAGAGATCATGCGTAACCCACGGAGATGTTCTGCTGAGACAGACGACACGCAGTGTACCCTGCGGCAGCCTCTCTAGTGATGTGGTCCACAACACTTGCAACTAGCCTCCACCTCCTCCACTTCCCCCAACCCACCCTTACCTGGCCGCGAACCTCAACTTCGCCCCTCCACACCCCCATCTCCCCTCGCCGCACCCTCCTCTGCGCCCTCTCTTCCACACTCTATGCAAGCTCCTGTCGGCCAGCCTTCCATCTCCATGTAGGCGTAGGCTGGCTGTTGTCTTGGACTCTACTCACAGGCATAGATCGTCGACCCACGTGAAAGTGACTTGAGCTGCCTGCGCAGTCCAGTGGAGCATTGGTGTCCTCACCAGTGACTTCCGAGACAGCGAGTGCTGCGCTGAAGTCGAGTAGTCGAGCCCCTGGAATGCAGGGCGACACCGCTACCTGCGCAGTTGACGATGTCTTCAGAAGCGCTAAGACTAGTCTGCAGAAGGGGCGCGTTCTTTCCGCTATTCAGCTGCACGAGAAACACATCAGCATGCAGTGCGCCAACGGCAACATCACTGTTGTCTCCCTCATTACCACCGACTCGCTTTGCGATAAGCCCCCTATTACCACCCCTCACATCTCAATGGACTTTGCAGACGCAGACTTAATCCTGTCCTCCTCCACAGACCCCACCAGCGGCAACGTCATGTCTTGGGTAATCACTTGCTGATACTTCAGCAGCGACATCCCTTCCGTCAGCATCGCCAACATGTCGCCCAAATACATCGCCGCCGACCTGCAGACTGTGCACGGTCATATTCACGGGGCTTCTGCGCGGGCTACGTGCCGGCGAAGACTGTCAAAGTGGCCGCAAGGGCAAAAGCGCAGTACGGCTGCCGCACGCCGACCTACATGGAGCTGATAGATACGGTCAGCAGCTGAACCGCTCACTTGCACTGGAAGCACCGCAGCGCTAAGGACAAGCTCATGGCGAGCCTCAGCGGTGTCGACTACTTCACCTCCACTCACCATCGCTGCTATGGCATGGGCTTCTGTGATGGCAGCTACAACAAGGAGACGACACTGATGATGAGGCATTTGATAGTTGTAAGGCTGCCTCCCTCCCTCCCTCCCCCCACCACACACACACATGTATGCGCCCTGGCAAAAGATCATCGGTTCCGCCAAGCTCCCCAAATATACTTTTCACCCCCACCAGCTCCGACATGTCCTGCACGTCCGACCACCACGCTCTCGGCTACTGCTGCACCGGCCTCTATAACAGCACGCTGCCCTTCTACTTCCGCTATCCTATGGACTCCAAGATGGGTGGCAGCGGCTCGCTGGTGAACCAGCTCCTCTACACACACGCCTACACACCAACACCAACTGCAGCTCTGGCACCAGCATTCTGCTCGGCA
Organism: Leishmania lainsoni; assembly: GCA_003664395.1. Taxonomy (NCBI): domain Eukaryota; phylum Euglenozoa; class Kinetoplastea; order Trypanosomatida; family Trypanosomatidae; genus Leishmania; species Leishmania lainsoni. Next base: position 10,650 of record RAIA01000127.1, read on the forward strand.
GCACCTACGACATCGCGCCACACTGCTTCAATACGCAAGTCGGTTTCGTGCAGGGCAACTACTATGTCGAGGCTCAGCGCTCTATCTGAGCGAAACGTCAAGTACGGCGCGGCCACATGCACCACCAAGTTCGCCGGAGCGTTGAGGTGCACCACCTGCCCCCTGGGCGAGAATACAAAGCTCTCTAGGCCTAGGTACGACGCCGTCTGCGCCGATCAGGCCAGCGCCACCGAGTACACAGAGTATGAGAAGCTGCGCCTCAGCAGTGACGCTCGCGTCGCAGATTCGGTTCGCTCCCTGATCTGTGAGCTCTTCACTTCTACCTGGGGCCTCTTCGTTGCGCTGTTGCCGACTTGAGCACCCGTGCTTTGTCTCCCCTTATGTCTGTGCAGAGGCCTTAGTTCGCTTAATTCTCCCCCCCCCTCGCCGCCCAAAAAACGCGCCCCAGTAAGCCGATGAGCGGGGCCCGGACCCCACCCGCCACACGGAGGCCCACCCCAACGGAAGGGGCACCGGCCCAGCACCCCCTCCGCACCGCCAAAAGGCCAAGGCACGCCCCAGAGCCAACACCGAGATGCGGGGGGGGCGCCACCCACTGATCGCAAAGATGTGGCACCAGCGACCGGCCAGAAGCGAGACAGCCACCCTTTTAGGATAATGGGAAGGGATGCCAAACTCTACGGGCGTGGCCCGAGCGCTACCAAAGGCCCCTCTCCCTGTCATCCGGCGCTCATTCTTCTCTTTTTTTTTTTCAAATGAAGCGCATCCGATCCATTCACATCGCCGTCTACGACAAGGCGCCCCGGATGCACTGGCATCCCTACTCATGTAAAGTACCTGAAGAGCTTCCACACAGACGCTTGCCTTGGTGGTGGTGGTGGCTTGATTGTCGGCACAGAAAGCAAAGGTCACTACCTCTGGAAGGTGAAGGCGCACAGCTAGGTGATTCGCTCGTCCCTGGTGGTGATGAGTACCAGCTCCAACGCTATCGAGTGCGCCGCGCAGATCATCGCAGAGGTGCTCTAGATTGTCATCACTGTTCGCCGTCACGAAGCACATGGCCCCAAGCTACACGCGCCCCTTCTCGCCAGTCTCAAGAAACCTTATCTCACGATGTAGTGCTATAAACACTGCTCCAGCTGATGGCGAGTTGGTGCTCAATGTCCTCATCACTGACATGGTTATCGCTCGCTTTGTCGAGGGGTGTGTGCAGGAGTACATCGAGGAAGTTGTGTTGCGACGATGAGGGAGGAATATACGGAGACGAGTATGAAAGTCAAGGCCTAAAAAGCATGTCCTGTATTCAACGGCCGCGAAGAGGCGCCATTCAAACTGGTTTGTAAGGTGCTAATGCGCAACTCTATCCAGAAAGGCGGGGACATGACAGAGGGTGGCTTCTACCAGGAAGCACTGAGGATTTCCACAGTCATTGCCGACCCACGCGTCGAAGGAGTAGACACTAGGCAAGAATTGGGTCAAGTGCGAGCAGTTGGCGAAGAACCTTGTCATGATCTATGCTCTCTCCGACCCGCGCAGAGCGCATCTGTAATACTAGTGTTCCTGTCTGTGTGTATGCCGAGGTGTACTGTGTGAGAGGATCTTCCAACGTCTGTAGTGGAGCCCTCATGCTCTGGGAATTCCTATGAGCGCCTCTTCCAGGGACCTCACCTGGGGCCTCGGGGATTTCAGTGCGTATTAATCCCTTACCTCTGGGATGCTGCTACACCTCGTGAAGCTTCACTATTTGCTGATAATTAAGGTGACCTTGTCAGGGGCGAGCCAACGCAGGGCCATAGTTGCGCCTCCGCTCTGATGAGGCTTGCAGGCAAGCACCTCCTCTGTTGTGTATGAAGGGCAGGCACTGTTATGTTTTCTCGCATTTCTCTCCTCTTCGCTTACTTCTACCGCTTGGCATTTTCTGCTCTTCGTCTTTCTCTGTGTCTACCACTCAAGTATGTGCATGTGATGTCTAGCCGCATGGATGTGGTATGTTGTGGTGCACCGACAAGCGGCTCCCTGCAGAAGAGGCGAGAAGTGGTCAGATGCATGTGGGCCGCATTTCGAACCCTCTTGAGACCCTACTAGCGCATAGCCTTTGGGGCCCAGCGCTCAGGGCGTAGCTCTCGCCATGTCGTGCAATTATCTTTTGTCCGAGAAACTTCGTACAGTGAGCTGCACATTGTACCATCACTACTGAGGTAGGAGTGTACCCATGACGGGAGGCGTCTTCGGCCTTTATGAAACGGCGCCCTCTTCACTAGTGGGTGGTTCTCATAATTGCATTGCCCTCAGCACAGCCAACAATCTGCACGTACCTCGATCTACGTGATACCAGGAAGTCTGTATGCCAGGCTTCTGTGCGGCTGAAGATGGTGCGCAGTCTGGCTTGGAGAGCTTCCTCAAGTTGAGGTGCGGGGTTCACTGAGTCGCGCTCAGCGGCGCAAACGTGGATGCAATTCCTGCTAATAGCGCTGCCCCTACTGCGCACTTCATAAAAGCCTTCGCTGCCTGTTTGGGTAGTGGCACAAAGAGTCGGCTTACACCATCCACGCTAGGGGGGAGGGGGAAGGGGGATGCTCAGGAAACCGAGGATTCTACTCCAGTAGAGGGCCAGAATGGGCAGCGAGAGCTTCGGCTCGCACTTCTAGACTACCTACTCATTACATAACGACTCCAGTGGCGACCTCGCTGCTGTTGTGTTGCTGTGCTGCTTCACGGCAATCCGCATCCGATGCATCTCACGCCCTCTCAGAATGACACAAATGTGTGCTGCCGAGTGCTAGCGAGGTAAGGAATGGCAGGTTCGTCCCTGAGCGAGATGCGGCGCACCTACTGCACTGAGACCTACTCAGGATTTGCGCGCAGGTGCGCCCTCGTTATGACCCCCTTGTCAACTATCGCCACTCGCCACATTGCTGCCCTCATCACAATGAAGAGGGGATTCGTCTACCTTCTCTGTTGTCATTTGCGCCTCGTCCCGCTCTTTCTCCTCACTCTCTACTCCATGGCACACAAGGCACTGCCTGGCGAAGATCATTCGAACAATGCATAATACTCATTCTCTGCCTCCCTAAGTGCACCCAGTTGTTGGTACGATGCCTGTCAGGCTTCCCTACTGTCCCTTAAGTACACCTTTTCCTCCGAAACATAGCCAGCGCTTGCTCTCGCACTAAGCAGCGTTCGCGCCTCATCATGAATAACCCTACTGACTACAGGCAGCTGCTTGCCAAGTTCATCGCATACGATACTGTGAGCTAAAACTCCAGCCTCTCGGTATCGAGTCAACCCTCGTGTACAGCCTGGAGATGACGCCCATAAGCCTGTGTTCCATGCTACCAGGAGAGAATGTTGTGATGCCGGGCTGCATCTTGCTCACTTGGCACACACAGAGATGTATACCCTTTGACAGGCAGGAAGGAGATGTGGACTTGTTCGCGATAAGTGGAGAAGGATGAAAAGGCCTCCGGACGTGGAAGAACCCACCATAAAGAGCCTCGTCGCAGTTGCTCTTTGGCCCACCTCAGTGCCTCGGGCAATGGGGTGCATCCGGCCCCATCAACTGCCCCTTTTTCCTTCAATGAAGACGTCCACTGCACTGGTTGCTCGCGCCTACTCTCATAACTCAGGGAATTCCCCTCAAGGCAGACGGCTGCACCATAGAAGAGGCAACGCACGTGACTGTGTACATCGCGAAAAGGGTTTTTGTTGTTTTGCCTCATGGCAGATGGGCGTGAAGGGTAAGGCAATCCACTTCACCTTGGTGTCAACGTGCACGGCTGTGACCATCACCACGATGTGGAGAGGGGTCCACTCGATCCGCACAAACGGAGTGGGGGGGGGGGGGGCACGCCAGCCCGGGTAGCGACAGCAGCCCTACTATGGCGCTGTTCGACTGCCCACAGCGTTCCTCCATCTCCATTGGTGGGATTGAGTGTGGCAACACCGCCAACACACTCCCGGCCACGGGCCACTTCATCCTGGGCTTTTGGATCGCCAGTTCCGTTGTGGCTATGAAGGCATCATGAGTACCCGCAACCACAACACTGTGCTCCAGTCGTTGCGGGGAGTACTCGGACACCACGGTGACGTTCGTGAACATGGCGCTTATTTGAGTCTTCAAAGCCAACAAGGATGCCGCATTCACGGCAGATATGTGATGTTTCTGCAAAGTTGAGATGAGGCGGAGAAGGAGGGGCGACACAGGCAAGCCTCTTCCAGGAGTACCTCATCACCCCAATGCTGATCGTGGGGCGAGGGTCGATCCAAGTGATGCACAGCACACGAATACGTGCATACAGCCATCATGGAGCGCTGCTAGGACTTCGTAGTCGATCTGGCCACTGTGTCCACCACCGCCACTGAAGCGAAAGCAGCGATCGGCTCCACGTAGGAGGACTGTGAAGTATTTCTCTTTTTCTTCCCAGCAATCAAATCGCCTCTCACTTGCGCGTTCAAGCATGTGGCCTCCGCGTATGAGAATATCTGCCGCTCTTCGGCGCAGTTGATGCTGGGATTCTCTTCTATCAACTTTTCACTCGTCAGCGATTTAGAGAAGGCTCGGTTTGCCGGATATCGACCCTCTATTCTGTTTTCGCTCTTACCCCTGCTCTCGAGGAACGGCGGGCATCCACGTGCTACCCTTGTTATCTCGGGGTCCGCCCGCCTGGTCTTTCCCAGTGACTTCCTCCTCTCCTTGATTACCTGTCCGTCCTACGATCAAGATCCTTACGCCACTCTAACATCGTCGCTGCTTACGCATGCCTTGATAAAGACAACACGCAACCCTACACACGCAGGATGAACTGCAAGCCAAGGGCATGCAGCCGGGGGTTCCTACACCATGGCTACTGTCCGTAGAAGTCAGCTGCTTTGTTGTGGAAATGCATCTCTGTCTGCGTGGAATCCCGATGATGTGAATGTGGCGCGTCGCTCGCTCTTCCTCTATGTTAACCGTGCTCCCTCCTCTCCTCTCCTCTCCTCTCCTCCTGTGTTCACACGCTGCTGCCCTTGACGCACTGTGTGGCCGGTGTGGGTTCTGTTATTACCCGCATCGGTACACTTGGCAAGACTACCCTCTCAGGTCGGCGTGTTTGCGACACTGTGGCGCTTCTTCTGTAAGCGACGCCTGTGCAGAGGTGCCTCTGTGCAGACCCACCCCTCACAAGCAGCGCCTCAGCGTTCCGTGTCTTCATGTTGGTCATGAGTGTGTGTGTGTGTGTGTGGCTACTTTCTCCCACCTCAGGTGTTGTGTGTGTTTTCTTTTTCTGGGCCTGTACCGCGTCACTCCTCTCTGTTTCTCCTCGGCCATCTCTCTCGTACAAGCCCAGTTCTTTCCCTCAGTCTTATCGTTTGTTTAGTCGACAGAGGGGGGCATCGGTGGGACTTGCGTTCTCTTGGCACCTTTGCTTCCTCCCTTTCGCTCTCTTTTCCCCTTCCTCACTCCCTGTGGGCCTGTGCTTGGGTGCGCTCTTCTGTGCATTTCTCTCTCCGAACAAAGGCCGCCTGCATTCCTGCGGCACACCATAACGCGGCTGCTGGAAGGGCTGTTTGGTCTACAAGGAGAGCGCAAGTGGGCGAGAGAGAGAGGGAGCGCACACCGATCTGTCGTGTCGTGAGTGTCCAGGCTATATGTGTGTGTGTGTGTGTGTGCCCCTCCCGCCACATTTTGCTGGAACGCGGCTGGTCACAATGCCCGTCTTCCCCTTCGTTGCGCTAGAGCACGCCTCAAATGCGACGCGCACTGCCCGCAATGTAACCGTCTGCAGGTACATGACTAGGTCCAGACGAGCTCCTCCCCAAGAATCCGCCTCACGCTCCTCGTCGTATAGCACGCGTCAGCCTTTGCAGCCGCGACAAGCGCCATCGTTGCGGCGCATGGGCAGCGCGCAACCAGAAGAGTCGACCAGCTCCGCCTCAACGGTGGTGCCCTTGGTGCTGTCAGGCAGTAGGGTTAGCAACGAAAGTGACCCCCAGCGCCAGCAGCGAGGCTTGGAATTAGTCCGAATGTCTACAGTTGGGCTGCGCAGGCAGTCTGAAGACCATTCACCGGAGCGCTCTCCGCAGTTTCGGCCCAGTTTGCCGAGCGCTGACGCAGTCGTAGCGGCTACTGGTGACACTGAGAGCGGAGTGGGCAGTGTTGCTCTTGGGCAAGAACGCAGCCTGCACTCAACTGTGCTTCAAGAAGCAAGAGAGCAGCGTCGATTCATGAACTTGCACCGCCGTGCTCGGCGCGAGCACGGTCAAGACAGCTCTAGCATCGGCAGTCTTCCCACAACGATACGGGGCACCGAGACAGGCCTAACCTCCAACGTACAACAGGGAGGTCGATATCACCGTCGCCAGCATCATTACCGCTCTTCTTCCATTTCACTGACGCGCCATTCTGACTTGGTCTTGCAAAGCCTTACCACAACGGATAGTGCTGAGGCACGACATGGGCGCAGAGATCGCGGCCTGGACAGCCTGCCTCTTGTACTAATGCAAACCCGAGAGCGGGCAGGAAGTGTGCCATCCAGCTCGGCGCGTTCTGGCCGAAGTCCCGTGATGGCGCTAGCTGATGCTCCCTCCAGTCCCACGGTCCTCAATGCAGCTCGCTCGGTGGGGAGGGCTTGCGCAGCAGCGCGAAGCGGAACAGCAGTCGCCGCCACCCAACCGGGCGATGTTGAAGGTCCCCATGCAGACATTACCATTTTGATCTCCTCTCAGGAAGTCCAGCTCACAACGTCTCAAAATGCCCTCCGCCATCAAGCTTGCTGCTCGATGTTGCGCATGCCCATGGTCAAGATGCGCTGTGCAAACCTGCACTCTGATCAAGTACTAGGAACGGGGGCGGCGGCAGCGGCAGTTCCATCACGACTTACCGCTGCAGTGTTGCAAGCATCAACTCGTACCAGCATCTCCATACAGAGAGTGGAGCGTACAGGTGCGCTCCAGAGCAAACAAGAGGACTGTCTGGAAGCCGCCCAGGGATCGTGCTGCACAGCCCCAGATATGTGGCAGCTGCCTGTACTGACGACGATGTGCGACGGAGATGTAACGCAGCCCACACGTTGTCACTACCCCCCGTCGCTCTTGTCTACGAGTGCCTTTCCACAGTTGCAACAGACTCCAAAGGGTGGTGTGAACGGATTGCAGGTTGACAGTGAGAACTGCAGCACCACCGCAAACCTACATGCACGTCAAGAGAGAGCATCGCAGGCACAACCACAGCCCCTCCAGGCAGGTGAACATACCGATACGGCGTACTTCTCTAGCACACACTCGCTTACGTCGTCAGGGACCAACGCACCCGCACCCGGGGAAAATGACGATGCCATGAGTCATCATAGAAATCGCGGCAGCACGAACAGTATGCTGCACGATGAGTCCCCGAATGACTGGCAACAATCCCCTCGTAAGGACAATGCTGGAGCAACTCCGTCTCGTGTGCTGTCGCAGGCGCAGATGGCCTCGTATCACCAGATGCAGCCGTCACTATTTTCCGGTGAGTTGCTAGAGAATACAACACACACAGTCCCCAGCGACTGCTCCGCCCCTGGCGACCTGATGCCGCTCCGTAGTGAGTTACCGTTGCCTGAGCCGTGGCCCCAAGTCAGCGGCTCTAGGGCTTCACTTTGTGCTCCCGGTGAACCCCACATGTCGCCATTGTTCCCGCAGAGGCATGACCGCAACGTCACTGTCTTCAAAAGTGGGGACGGTCGTGTCTCGTCCGACTTCTCTCAAGTGTCTGTGTGCAGTTTCCCTTTTCCCCTGGATACCTATCTTCCGTCGCCGCCGACAGAGTCGCAGCAGCGGCCGCCACCTCCCCGTCCCACAAGCGCCGCACCCGCTTACCCCATTTGTCAGCCTTGGGTTGGCCTCACCTACAACGGTGCGGCCGGCCATCACACGACGTTGGAGAGGGACCGACATGTTGGAGAAGAAGAGAGCGTTGCGATCAACAACCGCAGGCAGAGTGAGCAGGAAAACTCTGCCGACGCATTTCAGCCCGCCTCACCTCACACCGGCTCCATCGCAAAGTCTGACATCACGGCAGTGGCGCGCAGTGATGCCGCTGCCGACACTAAGAAAATACCGCAGCCACAGCCGGAAAGTCGTCTTCGCCTCCCTGTCGCTAGGGATGGGGTGACCCTGTTGAATCACACACACAGTGTACCACCGCAGGGGGAACTGTACCGGCTTATCCGCATGCACCACGGCGAGGAGCTGCATCAGTTTCCTAAAGCGCTGCGTGGTCCGCCACTTGCCCTGAGATTAGCGGGTCATGTCGAGGCCGTGGACGAAACGGAGAATGCAGGTGACTGGGAGTACATCAACGGCGCCACTAGCGGGGTCAGTCGTGGCCGCCGCGGTCTCCTACGTGGCTATTGCACCCCTATGGCAACTCCCGCTGCAGTCGATGTGCCAATGATGGAGATTAACGCAAGTCACCCACACGATCTGTACAGTCGCCTTGTGAATGACCCTGTCGATTGCGCTGTGGTGGTCGTTCACCCTGGGGCTGCAACTGCACCTGCGGCGTCGCTCACGCTATCCTTGAGCCTTCCGTGCAGCACCCGACAAGCTGGCAGCCGTGTTGGTGCTCATGTCGATGGGTTCTCAGCCGCCACTGTGCTTGGCGTCCCCTCAGTAAGTTGTCACCCCAGTGGTGGGAATCGCTCAGCCCGTGAGGCGAGCCCGAGCCGCAGCGACAGCCACGGCAACACGACTCCCAGCGGCCGCTCCGCACCTGTACTATCGTGCAGTAGCGCGGAGGTGGTAGCGAACGGTTTCTACAACGCTGCGGTACGTGAGAGAAGGGCACGACAGTACGAGTCACAGCATCAAGAAGCTGTCGCTGAGTACGGAGAGGCGTCGTACTACAGCCTCGAAGTCCCCATACATGGTACCACACTGATGAATGACTCGCAAAGCCCCTCTACGGTCCACATGCTGGGAGCCAAGAAGACTGCGAGCTTCAGTGGCATCCTGCACAAGGAAGAAGAGTATATGGAGGGTCCCATGCAGCCCCCATAGCTGAATCGTGCGCAGTGCGCTGCCGGAGTCAGTAAGCCTGTGCCGCACCCTATCTTTATGTCGGCTATGGTCTTACTTCAGCCGGCGCCTGCAGCGCTAAAGCATAGCCTCCGCACAGGTGTTATTAGCAGCGGAAATGTCAGCGGGAAAAGCTGAGTTGATACGACGAAGTCGGTTGGCCTTGAGACAATCACGGCGAGTGTGGCTCCCCGACCTTCTGGCACAACCCACCTCGGCTCACGATGCATTCTGGGTGCATGGCCGGAGCTGCAGCAAGTCACACATCCCTGTAATACCTATAGAGCATGAGCAGCGCCAGCTGAGAGATTACCGCCCAAGTCCGTGTACTCTTCTGAGAGGGAAGGGACCGGAGCAGACGGCGAACACCAGAGCTAACGGTCATGTTCACCACTCCTTCAAGAATAGAAAAAGGGCTTCTGCAAACGCAACGGCTGTGACTACATCTACTAGGAGAACCAGTGGGGCATCAGACACAGGGCAACATCTTTGAAGGCTACACGAGTTAGCCGCTTTATCTCCTGGCAGCCTGGCGCACACACGAGATCCTTCAAGCAGCCAAAACGCATTCCTCGGCGGCGACTTCACGACAATGTCATGTGTGCGTATCTGAGAAACACACACACACACACACACACACACGGCGCGAAAGAGGAAAGTGCCGCTAGCACCAGGTATTGTGCTGTTCGTATGAGCATTGGACTCTCGCTGATGGGCGCAGCAACTGAACTTTTTCGATTTCCTATGGCATTCCTCATGTTTTGGTGAAGCGCAACCCTGATCCTTTCAACGCTAGCGCTAGCCTTCCGCACGCTTTGCCATACCCAGGCTGTGAAGGCAGCCGGTGTGTTTCTCTCTTTCTCTCCCACTTTGCTCTTACTTTACCTCTTTTGTTGTTGATTACGTTGTCGTGTGTTGTCCGATGTGCACACGAGTGCCTCCTCCTTCTATGTGTGTGTGTGTGTTTTACCCCTACGCCGTGCTTCGCCGCATGCGCTGCTCTTTTGAATGGAGTTGTTCTGGCTCTTCTACTCCGATCTTTTTCTCCCTTCTATTCTGTTGTCTCTTCCAGTGCTCCTCTCCCCCCACCCCCCACCCCTCCTCCCCTGTCTCTCTTTCCTATTCAGTACTTTCATTCCCCCATTCGGATCATAGTTGCTTCACCATAATGGAAGCGCACCACACACACACGCACACACATAGAAGGAGGAGGCGATGCAACTTCATTTGCCTCCGTCATTGTGCACGTGTGTCTTATCTGCGCTCGTCTTGGCTCTTGACTCCTTCATCTGCTTGGGTCCTGGGTGGGCATGGGGCGGAGCAAGTCAAGTCATGCACGGATACGAGCCTGGGTGCATTCCTCTCGGCGGAATACCACCCTCTCCATCCCCCCTCTTCAATCAGGGCTGCGCACGAATGCGCCGTCACTGTGTTGCAAAGAAGCAAACAGAAGACTACGTGGTGCAAATGTACGCGCACTGGCCACATCAGGCCGGTGTGTGGGTGAGGGGGAGGGGGGTACCGCTGCTGCAGCAAACGAGTCGTGCGCCTCGAATTCCGCCTTTTATCTTGTGTGGCCTCTCCCTCTCTCCCCCCCTCTCACTCACTCACACAGGCGCTTAACTCACGCCGTTCTACCCTCTCTTTTTTTCGCTTTCCTTGTGCGCCTTTGCTATATGTGGACTCTCCTCGCACAGCAACGGCACCCATCATCATCCCATCGCCCGCCTCGGCTGACGTGTGGGTCATTGGTAGGTGGCATGAGTTTGGGTGCACTCATGAACAAGAGGAACGGCACAGGGTCTCTTTGCCTCTTTCTCTCCTTCACCTCCTTAATGCGTATGGTTTCTTTTGATTGTTTGGCTCTTCTCCTCTTGTCAAGTGAACTGGAGTCCGTGTGCCTCTCCACCCCTCTCTCTTTCGGGGTGTGCCCCCCCCCTTCCGTCTCTCCTCCGCCTGTTTCTCTTCCCTGCTCCCACCTTTACCTCGCTTCACACTTTTTACCCAAACGCGCCGTCCTTCTCCTCCATCCACCCCGTTTTCCGCTGCCGTGGCTTTTCGCGCGTCATTCGCCTTTGTGGATTGTCTTCTCTTGTGTTTGATCGTGGCACCCGTAAGCAACTCGCTCCGTAGCGCCACGAAACTCTCCTTTTTTCTTTTGCCGCTGATGTGTGTGTGTGTGTGTGTCCCTTGGATGGGTAAGGAGTGGCTGGCCAGAAGCACGCGGGCATCGGAAGGAGGCCCTCTCGTCTGCTCGATTAAACTGTCCGCGTTGTGAGGGCACCACAGGTGCACACAGTAAAATAAAAGCGATAGTTTGGGAACGCACGTCGCGTGTCGACCGGTAACACAGCGATCGCTCCTGACTAGCGGCGCGTCGCTGTGGGGAATCGACTCCGATGTACGCTTCTTGTAGACGAGGTAACCCTCGCTTGGAGTGATGGCAATCCTGCCGAATTCCCCACCACTAGTCTCCTCTCTACACATTGTGGAGGAGAGAGCTCTCCGAAGAGAGAGGAGCAGGGAGAGGAAATTAACTCATGGGGTCTTCTTGTTTGCCTGCTGCGCTGCACACTGAATGGGGCTCAGCAATCTCAAAGTAGTCAAGATCAGTACTTCCTGTACTTTGAGTATATCCCCCCCTCTTATCGTTCCTGTTTCCCTTCTTGCTTCAGGCGTTCTCTGACAACGGCATGGCACACAGTGTTGCCCCGCGAAACCCCTTGCTAGAAATCACCCAAGCGACAAGCAAACGCGAAGGCATAAGTCTCTCCCTCCCTCTCTCTTTGCCTGATCACATTTCTTTCGCGCTTCATCGGTGTCCCAACTGTTTTTCCCGCTGCTACTCTCCCCTGCGCCTTTTTCACTTCCCTCGCGCACAGAAACGCACACGCCGACTTGCCACATGGAGCCTAATTTCTTTCACAACTCGGAGCTCCTGCTCCTCTGCAAGGACGGCAGCGCCGTTCGCGCCATCGATGTTTTGAAGGACTCTGAGTACGTACTTATCTACTTCTCCGCGCACTGGTGCCCGCCATGCCGCGCTTTCACTCCGCTGCTGAAGAAGTTCTACGAGACCCACCACGCCAAGAAGAAGTTCGAGGTTGTATTCATGTCGATGGATCGATCTGAGAGCGAGATGATGAACTATTTCCGTGAGTCGCATGGAGACTACTACTGCCTCCCGTACGAGGATGCGAAGTCGATGGCCCGCGTGTGGGGGGATTCATACAAGTTCAAGTCAATTCCTACGCTTCTTGTTTTCGAGAACACAAATCCGCGCAGGCTGATTGCGCGATGCGGACGAAACATGGTCACCCAAGACCCATCTGCGGAAGCGTTTCCTTGGCCCGATGCAGACGCAATGCAGCCGACTGGGCTACACATCTTTAAGTACGCCTGTAAGGCAGCCATTCTGGTTGGTATCTTGTCTCTCTTCTACTCGTTGATGAGCAGCAGCTCGTGACAGGCGTTCAACTCGTGCGGATGTATCAACGATAACGCATCGAACCAATACGAAAGAGTCAGACGGCGTGGGGGGTATATGGTTAGCAGCACAGCCCCTTTTCCTTGGGTGAAGTGCGATGTGCTTTAAGACAACCACAGCAATTGCCGTCTTTGACTTCTCTACCCCACCCGCCATCCCGCGCTCGCCACCCCCTCCCTCTCCCTCTCCTCTCCTTCGTTTATACCATTGAGATGGCAAAGAGGTCGTGGCACGTATGGCACTTACATTGGCGTCGCCTAGAAGATATTGTGCAGTTCGTTGTACGCCTCAGCGTCTCTGTGGACTACTGAACTGCTGCTCATCGGAACATGCCACCCTCGATTCGGGGTGTACCTATTGAGCTCAGCTCTGCAAGGCAAGTGGCTTCCCCTCCGTTAGCCGAGGGCTTCAGAAAGCGTAGATGATACGAGCAGCATCGATGTGCATAGCAACGCACGAAGTATGTGAGAGAGTCTTTGACGAATGAGTAATGCGACCCCCTCCCCCTCTCTCCCTTCTTCTCCAGCTTCTACGAGTACCCACGCCTTCTTCCTCTTCATTGTGCCTTTGCCTCTCTCTCTCTACACTTCCATTTACTCCTCACTTCTACCTACCCCATCGCAATGCAGCTACGACTTGGTACATCACAGCAGCGCTCATGAGAGAGAGCGCGCGCGCAAGAAAATGAACAACTACTTCGTCTGCGGTGAAATCAACATGATTCAGAGGAGTGTATCACCTCTTCCTCCGGTGCAGAGGGTGAGTTGTAGAGAGTACATCGCCGTGCCGAACCCAAACACATTCGTTCACGCAGCCCATGACAGTCACATGCACGCACAGGCCACCACCTCCGTCATGATTGATACTGATGAGCTTCTCAGTGCGGATGTGAGCTGCAGGCCTCACCTAGTGCCGCTGCTGTCAGGGTCGACCACAGTAGAACATCTACTGGTCTGACGCACTGTGCAGTTTATCCGTGACTCTTGCGAGTAGGCGGGTAGAGGCGATGATGACCATTGCCACGTGTGAGCCCCCAACCTGCTCCTCACACTCGGCGTGCACATCGTTGTTTTTCTTCGCAGTGGGTGAACGTATGGCCACCCCCTCCCTTCGCCTTCAGACAAATGACGAGTCGGCCCTGCGACAAGTACTACCGCCGCACACACCGAACGGAAAAGGCAATGTGGACCCTCGAGTCATCGGTTCTCTACAGCGCAAGCGTCTAGATCGCCTCAGCGGCGTGTCATGCTGCATACAGAAACTCGCACCACCTCTCTTCTCTCATTCGTTTTGCGGCCGTTTCGGCTCGCACAGGGGACGAAGAGGAGCATCTCCGAGCAGCAGACAACAGTGCTAACGAACAGGGTAAAGCAGCGTGTGTGTGTGTGTGGCAAAGACGATGCTACCACTGCACACTTCTTCAAAGCTCGTGATAAACTCACCCTGACGCAGTACAGCAGCAGCTAGTCCCACACAGCCCTGTGGTACTGCGTGACACAAGTAAGGTGTGCTGCCGCGGAAGACGTCAGCGCTCCTCAGAACGTGTGCGGCACAGTGTACACAGTGATGCAGATACCTCTCCTCTCCTCTCCCTCTCTCTATGGACTTTGCCAGAACAAGAACGGCATGGGCACTGGGGAAAGATCCGAAAGAAATACGCAGTGCTTTGAAAATACCGCCGACGAAGACAGGGGATAGCGAAGAGGACGACAACTTCGACGTGGAGCAGGGTGCGCTGTGGTGCTCCTTCAGCGTGATCGAGCGGTGTCGTCGCGCTCTCACCGATAGAAACACGCACCATGGGCCACTTCCGCGTCGGCATCGACGAGGATGCTAGAGATGATTCCCGAGCTAACCAACAATTTGGGCGAGTCAGTACCTGCTTATAGTCTCTGTCCCCCTCTGGTCGCCTCAGGTGTGTCTTTGCGCTTCCCCACAGATCGATGGGAGCGTTCCCCCGTGGGAGATCGACACGGTCGGTGGACTGCTGCGGCGGTGACGACCAAAAAAGGGCAGCACTACGGCCACCGGGCGGATCACGCACTCCCACATCTCTGAGACATAAGGACGGAAGCAGGGGGATGAGTGCACAACGCCGGTCCAACGGCCTCTACTGTCTGCCCGCTTCTCGCTTCCTCCTCCTCCTTTTCCCCCGCACCTACTCTGCTCTGTCAAGGGTCAGACTATTCCTGTGTTAATGTATACTTTGCTTGTGCGTATTGAGGCTGTTGTAGCCCCGTGCAGCCCTCTGCTTGTTACCAGCGGATTTCTCCCCCCCCCCTGCTTTGCTTCTTCTTTTCTATTGGTGTCCGAAGGGCTGCCACCGATGTGGTGTGCTGCTGTTTGTGTCATTATTATCTTCGTTTCCCTCAGGCATTGAGCTTCCTCATTCTTCGCTAAATCGTGGTTCATGATGGCCTCCTTGTTCTCTCTCACCACCGCTACCTCCGTCTTTCTCTCAAACAGGTTGTCTCTACTCGGGCTCTGAGACTCTCTTTCGCGCTCGTGCGCGCACGCGGCTTAGATTCGTCGAGTGAAACAGCAACGTGGACTGACCAGAAAGGGTAGGGCGTGGCTTTTTCCTCTTACTGTTCTCTGCATTTCCCTCCCCCTCTCCCTTCCCCTTGGGCTGCCGGCCGAGTGTGTCTGCGTGTTCGTGGGTCTGTGCATCAGCGGCAAAAGGGAACACGCACACATATGACGACGGACAGATAACTTCGTGAGCGTGGGAATCTGAGCGTCTCAGTTTCCCTTTTGTTTTTCCTTTCTTTTTCCGGGAGATCTTCCACGCTCCCTCCATATGATCTCACGGCAACCCTTCTCTTAGCCATTTTTGCTGGTGTCACATGCTGAACCGCTCGCCTCACCGATTCGCTCGTGTGGTTGTGTTGCACGCTCACACGCGAGAGGCAACTCGACAGCAAATAGGATAAAATCCGCAACGTCAAACGCAGGTGAAGCGAATCGAAGGCGCTCTTAGTCGTGTAGCTCCTCGCTGCTATGGCCTTTCCCTCTTCTCTTGGATGGAGAGAAAACACCCATGACACTGCGGCAAGAGCGCACCCATCCGTCCCCCCTCTCTCTCATGTTCGATGTCAATTTTTCCAGGTAGGGCTAGCGCTTTGCTGTTGTCCTATTCCCTTCTCCCCCGCCAACCGACCCCTGTCCATAGAGCCGCAAGCACTTTCAAGCGTAGAGAACAGGTCGGATTGCCTCCTCTCTCACACGTACACGCGCACACGTCACCATTCTGTATGTGTGCGTGTGTGCGTGTGTGTGTGGTGGGTGGGTGTGTGCGTGTGTGTGGGTGTGGGTGTGGGTGTGGGTGTGGGTGGGTGGTGTGGGTGTGGGTGGGTGTGGGTGCTACTCTTTTCCCTTTAGCCCCACAGCTGCTTACCTCGATTTCTACCTTGCGCAACTCAGCTGAAATGGTCTCAAAGACGCCGAAGAAAATGTGGCCTCATCTCCAATACTCCACCGCCTCGCTTCTATGTGAGAACACGAGTCATAATGCATAGCGGCGAGTGGCACACGGGCACATGCAGACTTAGTCGCACGTAGGAACCTTTTCGTGTGGATGGCGTACAGTACAGCAGTATGCTACGTGCAGTATTGCTCTTCCGCAAGGATCGCATCTTGCTTGCCCACTATCTCGTCTCTCTCTCCCTTCCGCTTTATCTTCGATGCTTCCCTTACTCCTGCACTGTCCTTCCCCTCTCTCTTTTTTCCCTTCGCCTCCACCCTGCACACGGAAGAACCGCCATCCACTGCTCTACAGCGACAGCCACGTGCACATAGCCGCATATCTTTAGGTCTGTGCTATTCCCCAGTCTCGAGCCAAGTGCTAAAGGAAACACAGCAAACTGAATGTCAGGGATAAACCGTTAATTTTTGTGCAGTACTGCGTTCCTCTCGTCGTCGTCTTGCTCTTTCCCTTCCTCGTCCCTCTGCTTCACTCGCTCCCTCGGACCTCCCTAAGCGCGACAACACCAGACGATAAGCTCCACATAGTATACAGAGAGGGATCGTCGATTTCGCTTTTGTTTTCCCGTCTCACTGAGTGCCAACCACGTCTGCTCCCGTTGGCTTTGTTTTCTGCTGTGGTGCGAGTGAGTAGGCCTTTGGGGGAGAGTGTCGTATGGGTAGCTCGAGTGAAGGACTTTCCTCGTCACTTTCTCGGCCCCTTTTGTGTCGTCTCGCGTTACGTGTCTTCTCCCGCTGCTTGATAACATCATCTCCTTTCCCCTCTGTTCTCTCGCGCACGGGTGTGCGTCTGTGTGTGTGTGTGTGTGTGTGTGTGTGTGTGTGTGTCGCCTGGTTTGGCCCCTACGTTGAGTCTTATTCCTCTGTCGATTAGCGGACCTCACCTCCGCCCTCATCCTTCTCCGATTTTCCCTCCACGTTTTTCTGTGGTTTGTTTGTCTTGTTTGCCTTTGGCGTTTCCGTGGAGTACCGCTGCTGATCGAGCACGCGCTCTCCTCCTCCCTCCCTCCTCCCTCTACTACCCCTTTTAGCTTTTGGGGGGATTCTGTTTCGTGTGTCACAGCTCTGTTCTCTGCCCGCTTGCGGTTATGCCTACTCCGGCTTCAGTGGCCTGAGCGCCTCTCTTTGCTTGTGCGGCCTCTTGTTTCTTCCCCTCCCCCCTTTGCGCTTCATTGTGTCTCGCCCCGCCACCTCTGTTTGTACTTCTCGGTAGGTACGTTAGTCGGGCTGCGGTGGTGGCCTGTGCGGTCGTTGCTGTTGGCCTTGACACACCGCGGTCGAAACAGCGATCACGTTCGCTGTTTGACGTCTCTGCTGTTGCACTTTACCTCCCTGTTCTCTCTCTCGCTCTCCCTCTCCCCAACACAAGCGAAAGTGTACAGGCACGAGGACGTCCTTCATTTCGTGTTGGAGACCGCACGCGCCCTCTCCCAGCCAGTGCGGCAAAGCACAGTTTTTCCTCCAGCGACGCTCGCTTTGTCGCCAGACGGTCATCTGGCGCCTTTTCCGCCCTTCGTGCAGTTCTTGGTTGCTCTCTTTCGCTGTTGTTACTGTGATTACTTTGATCTACAGTTGGCTCCGCTTGTAAGCCGTCACTTCCCCAAGTTGGTGAGTCATCAAGTCCACACAGGCCAACGCGTCTGTGCCCCTCACAGGCCTCGGTGGTGCGCCATTCCTCTGTGTATAAACTCCTGCGCTCTGTTTGGCCTCGCCAGTTTTTGGCCACCCACCTGTATAGGCATTTGCCATGCATCCATCCACAATTCTCATCATTGGCACCGCTGGCATTATTGGGGTCCTTGCATGCCTCTGGGGCATCATTCGCGGTTTCCAGGCGCTGTGCACGCGACCGCGCCGTGCGTATAGAGAGGCGGATAGTGTGACCTTTCAGCAGGAGGGCGAGTTTGGGGCTACCCCTAGAGTGCGAGTTGGCGTGGGCAGAGGCGGTAACAGTACCGCCTACAGCAACGGTAACAGTTCAAGTCAGAATCTTCGTGACAACTACGCTGATCGCGACGCTATCGACTACCTCGGAGAGGGCAACAGCAACTACCGTGACCTCGATGACGATGTTCCACCTGCATCGCCAAATGCGGAGCGTGTGGAGGGTATCCCTATCGAAGCCCGTGTGCGTCCACGGCGCAATCTTCCACGCTCTCGAGTTGTCGTGCATTATGGCGACCAGGATGTGTGCCTTGATTTCCGCGGAGTCGAACGCGTACCCCAGGCCGGCCCTCCGCCCCTCACACTCGAAGAGAAGCAACGCCTCGAAGATGAACGGAATCGCATTGCATCGCCGGAGCTTTATGGACGCGCTGAGTATGAAGACCGGCAGGCCTCCAACATGAACACGCCCACCGTGCTGCTCAACCCCTCCTTACTAGAGGAGCTTCAGCGTCAGTACGGCCTGGTGTCACCATCCGGACGTGCCTTTAGCAACTACGCCAGCGAGAGCAGCGTGGGAAGCATGAGCTTCCGGCTCGGCTCGCCAGCTGGGTCGGCGCGGCGTGCACGGAACTGTCGGCAAATTGCTACACCGAACAGCGTCAGCTTGCAGAAGGGCAGCACTGGCGGTTTTCAGTTGCTTCGCCGACGCAAGAACTCCCCAACGCGCAATGGCGCAGGCGGCTGCACGACCCCCAATCAGTTCCAGTACCAAGCGAACTCCTCCTTCTCGGCCCCACGAAACCGTCAGGAGGATCTGGAGAGCACCTCCGACGACTTTGAGGATGTTTCAGCGCACAACGACCTCTTTAATGCTTCTCGCGAGCAGCTGCGCGAGTTTTTGCTCAAGCAGGAGCAGCAGTCGCAGAACCGACTCTCTCCAATGACAGGGCTGGGCAACCTAAATGGATTTGACCAGACTAGCCTGCACGGCACTTTTCCTGTCCTATTGGATCGCCAAGTGAACCCCGGGTCATCTGTGGCGAGCGTCAGCCCGGTCGGGCTTGGTGGAGGGCGGACCACAGCAGGCTCCGTAGCGCTTCCGCCTGGTCAAAGTGAGACACTACAGTCGCTCTGCAATCCGTCTGTGGCCGCTGGCTCACCGCTCTTGGATACCTCCTTCCATGGCCATCAGCTTTTACGCACCACATCTGTTGACTCCGCCATGGTGGGACTGGCAAAGATGCCGTCCTGCCCTCACATGGCCTTGTCGTCACCGCTTTCCAGCGACCACCCCTCAGTGGGAAGGGCAGGTAGTGGCGCGCAGACCGGTGTCATGCTGCCTCACCCCGTCTTGTTAACGAGAACGGCATCTGCAAGCGCGTGCCATCAGACGTTGCCGTTGGGTACCGCGCAAGGAAGCGGTAGCAGCCCCGGTGAACGTGCCTGTCACGCCGACACGTTCTCTCTGCCGCCGAATCGGTGGAGCAGCGGCCTGCGCTCGCCGATCTCGCTGCCTGGGAATGACCCGGTGACCGCGCCTTATTCGCCAAGCGCTGGCATCGCGGAAACGTAGCCTTCGAATCTGGCCTCGCCTCCCAGCGCGGTGACTCAGACACAAATGGCAGCGAATTTCTCCTGACGCGCAAGACGTACACACGGCCAAACGTAATTAGTGAAATCCAGCGGTCTCGTTGCCTCTGCCGAATGACGAAGTAAAGCCGGACAAAAAAAAATTGCTAATCGAAACGGAAGTGGCCAATGTGGCGGCTCGGTGAAGTGTGTGTGTGTGTGTGTGTGTGTGTGTGTGTGGATGTAGATGCGAGTGCCGATAAGTCTGTGATGGATCTTATCTGGGGCGGGTGAGTGGGGGGGGGGGGGGTTGGCGGTCGTCTTCTCTCTGTGCACGCACACGTCTCTGCGAACGAGCCCTGACGTTGCGCCGCTTGTGTGAAGGCGGCACGGGAAAACAACAAAATAAAAAGGAGGAGGAGACGCCGCAGAGGTGTCGGTGATGCACTCAAAAATAAGGGCGGGGGGGCCTAAAAAAAGGAATGTAGCGCGGCGCTGTGGCAGTTTGGCCCCTGTCGCACTTCGGATCGCTCCAGCAGAGGGCGGGAGGACCTCTCCTTTGTTGTTGTTGTGTTTCCTTTGTTTGGTTCACCTCTTACGGCATCAAAGTGGGGAGCGTCGCTTTCCCCGCAGCGCAGCTGCTCCGCATTTCAGTGATCCCTTGCGTGGGCCTGGAAATTCTCACTGCCTCACTCTCCATCAACTGTGGCTCCTTCCCTCACCGCCTCTCCTGCACATACGATTACCCATGACTCCCCCCCCCCACACAGTTGCTTCGTAAGAACGCCTCTAACCATAAAAGGGCTGCTGTGGTGTATCGACCCCTTCTCTGTGCACCTGATCGCACTTGTGCTCCTCTGCTTGTTTGCTTCATGCGCCCACCACTGCGGGCCACCGAAGCCGCAGCGCCGAGCGACGCACACCCCAGACCTAACAGAGAGTAAAACGTACCACACAGTCGCGTGTACAACGGATCAGTACGCCCGCCCCCCCCCTTCCTTCTCCCTAGCCCTACCTTGACAGACGACACCAACACGCAGCCCACTCTCCCTTTTGAGGGGAGGGGTGTGTGTGCGTGGCGATTTCCTTCTCGCTGCTTCGTTTGTTTCTCCTCCTCCTCCGCTGGTCGCATTTTAACCACGCATTTTTCTTTGTCTCTCTTCGTGTGGGTGTGTGACTGTCTGTCTGTCTGTGTGTGTGCGTGACTGTCTGTCTGTGTGTGCGTGTGTCTGTGTGTACCGCTATCGTGTATGTGTCTGTGGGTGTGTGTGTGTGTGTGTGTGTGACTGTCTGTGTGTAGTTGTTGTCTACTTCTTCTATGCATGCATCGATCCCGTGCTAGCTACGGTAAGTACGTTAATATCCGCACAAGGAATCCTCGCCCTCCCTCTCTCTCCCCCTCCCCCTCCCCCCCCAGGCACACGCATAGAAGCCGATATCGAGCTCGCACCTGCTGCGGCTGTATTGGTGGCTTATCGCAGCTTGCAGAGCTTCACATCTCTATTTCGCCTTTCTGTTGTTGTTTTCTCTCTACTTCACGGCAGGGCACGGCACCGCTGAAACGGTCGTTCACCTCTCGTGCATAGGAAGGGGGTACGCACTTCTGGTCTCCCAACGGAAAGGGGGAGAAGCACCTGAACTACTCAACAGTCGAAGGGCTCTGTGGGCGGGCGTGGGCACCCCTGTCTTGAGCTCACCCTAGAGAAAAAAAAAGGACACTTCTGAGGATCGCATAACCTACAGTGATTCCCCTCTCGACAGCCTCTACCTGCGCTTTCGCTGTTCACCACCCACTCCCCCTTTCCCCTTACTCGTGATGGACCTCTCTGTCACAGGCAGCTTAATCTTCCTTGTCAGCGCTACTGTCTTAGGCTTGGCTGCTATGATCTCTTTGTTTGTATCGATGCCCTTTAGCTGCTGTAAACTCTCGAACGGCGATCTGGCTGATGGCAACCGCGGCAGGCAACGCGCGGGAGATGCTACCGGGCAGCCGGGCTCGTCCTCCGGCGAGGGAGCCGCGTCAGAACGTGAGTGGAGGGGTATTCCGCTGAACTCGCGGCCGCCTCGCCTTACCCCAGAGCAAGAGATCCTGCGCGACAAGGCGATGGAGCGGTACAAGCGACGTAAGGCCCGCCAGGAACGCCGTTGTCAGCGCCAAGCTGCCCGCGAGGCGCGTATGGCAAATATGCGCGAGGGTTACGGAGAAGACGCAGCGAGTGAGGGCGAGTTTGCCGATGGTTCCTCTGTCACCAGTCGAACGACACTCGCGTCTGCCGCGCCGACAGCGCGGACGGCGTCGACTGTCGCGTACGGACGAGGCTCCTACTTCCTACCCTCTCCCTACGCCTGTGAGGTGCACATAGAGGAGCATGATGACAGCGACGACCGGCGCAGCTCACGCAGCAGCGGCTCGCGGGGCAGCACTGGCACTGCGCGCAGTCGTGCCAGTCAGGGCACCGCAACGACCAAGTCGCACATGCGTCACCGCCAGCGCCAGCGTCTTCGTCGTCGCGAGCAGCAACAGCAGGTGGATCTGTTTAATCAGTGGGCACGCATGCAGATGGTGTCTTCCTCAGAGCTGTCACCCTCCTCAAAGTCTCTCTCTGCGTCGTCGCAGCGTGACGGGGAGGGAAGCACGACTGATGAAGGTGGTCGTTGCCTCACCAAAGCGGTCTTCGGCAGTCGTCGCCGCGGCCATACGCATCGGAGACGCTCGGCCAGCGTGGCCAGTTCAGCACCTCGTCCACCGGAGGACGTGCTCGGCACCGGCTGCTCGACGTACCCGTTCCTCATGAACGCCGAGCACGGCCATCTGGAGAGCCTCAGAGTTGGCAATCAGCACCCGGTGTCTGACAAGATAACAGTTGATGCAGATGGTAGTAAATGCGACACGACACCCTTCTGCCCGTTCACGCACTCGAACGGTGCGACCGATTCGAGTTCGCCGCATGTGTCGACGGCGGATCACTTAAGATACGCTAACCGCGCCGGTGAGCAGAGCGGCCATCTGCAGCCGCGCCGCCACAGGCATACGTGGAAAAATGTTGAGCACAACGTCGCACTCAGTGGCTTCTTTCACAGCCCTACGAATGACAACATGGCTGGCGCAGATATTCAGTCTAGGACCCACTACAATGACGGAGAGCCCTCACACAACCCCCTCGGAGACCACGAGAAGATTTTCCAGAAGTGAGCATGGCTCGTGCGATGAAGCGGGCGTGAAGAGAACGATACGAAGGGCAGGCGGTGCCACAATACGACACGGGTGCTTTCCTACTCTTCAGAAACCTCCCTCATCACGTCTCCAGCCCTCCTCCCCTTCTCTACGCCATGCATGAGGCGAGTCAGTCTGTAACAACAGCCATGACTGAGCAGTCGCCTCGCTCCAGCAGGAGAAGCTGAGCACTACTGCAGCTGGGAATTACGCAAGTGGAGTTGATAAATCTGAAGAAGAAAACCTGCCAGACTCTCGTCAATGGCCACTGACGTGCACGTGTTAATATCGCTCACACTAGCCGACATGACAACGGGGTGTACACCCGCGTGTTGCGCCGCTGAAGGCACGGCTGGGTGTAGACGGTAGGAGAAATATGAAATTCAATCAGGAAGACTGTTTCACAGTGACACCCGCTTGCACGCTCTATCGAGCATGCGCCTCAGCCTCTTTGGGCTGCTCTTTTCCTTCCTTACGGGGCACCGCCGCTCTTTCCCGCAGATTTCGTTCCCGCACCGTTTTTTTGCTTTTATGTTTGCACTAGTCGGGATTTTCTCTCCCACTTGATAAGGTCGACCACCGCACCACTGTGGTAGCGCAGGGCCCAGCACCCGCTCTGCCTGCGGAGGCCAGGAGCCAGCAGCCCCCCCCTCGGGTACGGCTGTACGGACCCTCGGCGTCGGTGGACAGACCTGGACGGACGGCTGGGTGGGCTGCTGGAGCACAGGTGCCGGAGGCATAGCGAGAGCACCCCGGCTGACACCATCGAGTCCCCCAGGCACCTGTGCGGAGAGCTGTCACCCCGCACTATGGTGTGCCGCGGCTTGAAGAGGCGGGGGAGAGCCATGGCGTACGGGCTGGGTGCAGGGTCTCAGAGGGCCCCGACCTGGGCCTGGCCAACCTCCGCCCTCGAGCCGGACGGTGAATGCGGCCCGCCTGAGTGGAGTCGCATGGCCCGGTCGGGCGGCGGGGAGGTTCGGCCTTGGCGGCCCGGGCGGAGTCATAGTGTGGAGGTGCTATGGGTGAAGCGCAGTCGTAGGCGGCCACTGGTTGGCGTGTTGGTGGTGGAAGGGGCACGTTGAACGAAAACAAATTTCTCTGCTGCAGTGAAGAGTGGGCCTTCGGGCTATTTAAGCGGTTGTGTGTGTGTGTGTGTGTGAGTGTGAGTGTGAGTGTGAGTGAGTGTGTGCCCACCGCCATCGGCGCAAGGCACGCTTGCTGGACACATTCACAGTCACGTTGACGGGGGTAACGGTCACGGTGCCACCTCCCCTCCCCCCCCTTTCCCCTCCCCCTACTTTTTGTCCTCCTCCCTCCTCGTGCGCTGAGGTACTTTCGTGCTGCAGACGCGGCAGGTGGGGCTCCTTCCTGTTCCACCCGGTGCTGGAGAGCCGTAATCGCTTCTTAAGTTTTGCTTCTCTCCTTCGTGTGTTTCCCTTGCTTTTGTGTGAAATGGAAAAAGGCTAAAACCGCGGACCACATTGAGGGAGCAGCACAAGGCGCTCCTCCCTCTCTTCTCTCTTTCGCTCTCTCTCTCTCTTCTTAGTGTTCGTATGTCTGTGTGTATTCGCTTTGTTTTTCCTTGCCTTCGATCACCTGTCCACCTCCGTCAACGAGGCGGTGATTTCTCTCCCTCCCTCCCTCCCTCCCTCCCTCCTCGCTCGTGATACAACACACACGATGACGAATACACTCGCCAAGTGAGCATGGCGAGCGGGAAGGAGAAGCGAGAGAAGATGCCGGGAAAAAATGGTGATTGGTGTCCTGTACTGTGTGGTCTTGTCTGTTTTTTGCTTTTTCCTTCTGCTCCGTCTTCACGTTCTGTGCTCGATTTGCCTCCTTCCTTTTTGCCTTGACGCGGTCTCCCTCATCGTCTGTGGTGTTGATACTGTGCGACTGTGTGTTGTTCTTCTTCTTCCCTCTTTGTTGTTTCTTCGGCCCCGGACTCCAACGTTCACCACTCGGCGCATCTCTCGGGATGAAGGGCAGGCAGGGCACCCCACGCCAGTGGGCAGAGAGGGCTGGGTAAGATGCGTTCGAGTCATGCTGATACTCCACCCATCATATATGGTTCGCACCAGCGGGTTCTCTGCTGCAGGCCTCTCCTACACTACACCGTCAAGGACACGACCGCCAACATCAGTGGCGATGCACCCCTTTGAACTACCCCACGTCGTAGGCCCTGGGGCGTATCACGACCAGAGGTGGCTCAGCGTTGGCAGGGATAGAGGGGCTCCCCGGCTTCCCCAAGGAGTGCGCGTTGAACCCTAATACGACTCCCAGGTGTCTCCTGTCACCAGGCCTGCGGAATCACACATAGACAAAACATTACCGAAGCGGCGGGCATGAGTGTGTGCCGATAAACCTCAAGCATAACTACCACATCCTTGTCTGCGCGTGCAGCAACATGATGTTCATGCTAGGCGTCGCGGCTTGCGGCAGAGGGCTGCTCTCTCTCTCCCACCCTTACGTCCGCCCCTCCCGCACCAGCTGTCTGGCGAGCAGCACACCCACTCGCATGATTTGCTTCTCTGGCCCCACTTTCCCCATCGCTGCCTCTGCCGTTGCTTTCTCCGCTCTCTTCCTGTTATTGTAGCTCAGACCTCGGGCAAAGAGAGTGCAATTCTCTTACGGGAAACCGGCTACGTCGCAGCTTTCTCTGTACACTCTCCTATCCTCGTCACCACCGTCGTCGCGATTGCCGCGTTACTCCCGAATGGCCTATAATGAAAAGCAGCGGAAGGCGTACCGGCAGCTCATAGCAGAGGGGAAACCCTTTCGCAGCGCCACATGCCCCTACTGCAATGGGCACCGTGACGCTACCGTGAAGCACGTCCACCCCAGCACGAAGCCATCCAGTGCGTGGGACTTCTGGAATAATGTGCTAGTGCGCAAGTACGCCGCGGTGCAGTCACCGGCCACTCGCGCAAACATGGAAGCATCCGTTACAGACTTCTCGGAGGTGAGAGGAACTCCACGAAGCGCTTCCAATGAAGCTAGTAGAAACGAGGCGGTGGTAGAGGCACAGCATCTTGACGTCATCAGCAGCCCTCGCATGTTCGTTGTTGGCCCGATGGTCGACCAGAGCGATCTGCCGTTCCGCATGCTGTGTCGTCAGTACGGTGCCACAATGGCCTACACGCCGATGCTACATGCAAAGAGCTTTTCAGAGAGCGCCGCGTATCGATCACATTTTCTCTCAGTGACTCCGCCGGGAGAAGTTAAAGCGGCCATGGAGGCGCCATTTGCGAGCCCCTCCGTCTCAGCCGGCAAAGACTCCGGTGGCTCTAATACGAGGACAGGTATTGGGGCTGATGGTGAGGATGCTGTGGCCGATGTCGCGCTTGTAGACCGACCGTGCATCGTGCAGTTCTGCGGGAACGACCCGGATATTGTCTTGAGGGCTGCCCGGTTTGCTGTCCTCGGCGAGCAGGCAGCGGCAGGGGAGCAGACAGTTGCCAATTGCCGTGTTTCCACAGCTCCTGTGTACCCAGTGCACGTACGAGTCAATGGGTCGTCTTTAGAGGAAGAGCCGGAGCACCGCCTGTACCAGTGTGACGCGGTCGATCTCAACCTCGGGTGTCCGCAAGGCATAGCCCGCCGTGGCCACTACGGCTCCTTCCTCATGGAGGACTGGGAATTGATCCACACCATCGTGCACACCCTCCACGTGGAGCTGGAGGTGCCCGTGACGGTGAAGATACGCGTGTTCGACCGACCTAGGAACGCGGAGGCTTCCGATAACTACCGTGAACGCACCGCCCATTGCAGCTCTGCCGCCTGTGTGGAGGAGGACGCCGCCGCTGCTGTTGTGGGCACCTTACAAAAGCCGCTGGAGGAGGACTTTGACGAGGCTCTCACCATCCTCTACGCCCGCATGATTCGAGACGCGGGTGCACAAGTGCTGTGCATTCACGGCCGCACACGTGAGATGAAGGGGCAGCATACCGGGACAGCAAACATGGAGCTCATCCGCCGTGTGCGCCTTGCACTATGTGGCACAATCCCTGTCATCTCGAACGGCAACGTACGCACCTACGACGATGTGATTGCTCATCTGCAGGAGACGCGGTGTGAGGGCCACATGTGCGCCGAACCGCTGCTGTGGGACCCGAAGCTGTTCAGCAACCCTTCCCAGCCTGTTATGCCGGGACGTACCCACAGCGCTGATAAAGCGACGCGACTATCAGCGCTGCACACAGCGCTTGTGTACATGCAGTGGGTGCGCCACTACCCAGTCGACATTGGCTTCGTGAAGGCGCACCTCTTCAAGATGTGCTTTCACAGCTACGAGCTGCACACGAGGTTTCGTGAAGAGCTGTGTCAGCTCAAGACCAACATCACAGCGATGAAGAAGGTGGAGACGTGGAATACCATCGGGGTGATGGACACGATGCGCGCCTGTGCAACGCCGCGAACCGAGAAGTTGACTGCACTTAGTATTTCGGTGCATGAGGAAGTGGATGAAGAGGCGAGCGCCGTTGTCGTTGCGGCGGCAGCAGCAGCGGGGCCGATGTCCTCTTCCGCCTTTGAGCAGCTCGTTGGCGCTATTGAAGCGCACTTGCGGGACCTAATAGAAGAGGAGCACCGATGCTCAGAGGCTGGCGCGCAGCCCAAGTCTGCGCAGGCGGAGAAGGCGAAGGCGAAGCAGGAGCTTGTCGACATCTGGGCGGAGGGAGGCGACCTGGGTATCGACTTCTGACGAGGGAACGTCACGACACAATTGCATTACTGGCGCTTTTCTGGTGTCGACAAAGCCATTCTCAGCCTCTGTGGGGCACTCCCCCACTTTTCCCGTGCCCCGACCCCCCCCTTCGATTACAAGCGCGTACCATCACGGATTTGCCTTGCATCCGTACCATTACTTCGTTTGGCCTGTCTGTGCGTGTCAAGGCACGTGTATGTGACCACTGTTGCGTGCGTGCTGCGATCCCTCTTGCTTCTGTTTTACCTCTTCCTCTCTGCGCCCACACACACACACACCTCTTCGAGTAAAAATGGGGGAGTGTTAGACGCATCCTTTGTGTGCTCGCCTCCCTTCTTGTTAAAATACGTTCCTCCTCAATCGCATCTCCGATGCCTCCCAAACTCCAACGAGCGGCACATGCCCTTCACCGCTCCTTCTCTTTTCCATCTTCACAACGTTGTATGGTAGGCGAAAGAAAGACACGAAGAGGGGCTAAAAGCGCCGCACATCGCCCCCTTCTCTACACGCCGAAGGGCGACACATGTCAAGCGGCAGCCTTCACAGGATCTTCTCCCCTCGTGCTTCGTTCCGCTAGCTCGTTCTTTCACGCCTTTCGCTGTCGCCCTCACCCATGTTCTCTTCCGTCTCCCTCCCTCTCTCCCATGCCGCTCTATCTGGACGGACTCGGTGGCTTTACATCGTGCAAATATGCGCGATCAATGTGCGCATCCGCAAACAAAACACGCACTGCGAACACTCACCACCATCACACGAACAATAACACACACACATACACGTTTTCTGCTGGTGCTGCTGCTGTCTCCGCTCTGGCACTTGTTGGCTCACATACATACACATCTGCGAAAGGAAGAAGTGCTGTACTGCCCCCCTTCTCTGTCAATCGATCATACCAACTTTCCCTATTCTCGCCCCCCCTTCGCCGTCAATATATTTACCTACCCTATATACCATCCCCCACCCTCTTCTCCTCGTCTGCTTACCGTCTCCGTCTTCGAGCTCTGTGTGTGTGTGTGTGTGTGTGGGTGTGGGTGTGGGTGGGTGGGTGTGTGTCCTTTGCTGCACCTTCACTCGTTTGCTCACCTTTCCACCTTCCATTTTGAGTCGCCGTCGCGGTGACGGGTGTCTGCTGATCTCATCGGAGCGCGTGAACTCCCCAATACACGAAAGAAAGCGGATTTGCTTCACCCTTCCCCGACCACCACAGTCACCACCTCTTCCACTTCAGCCTCCTTTGTTTTACCTCTCCCGAATTCACAGTCAGGAAGCATTTACATCTCCGTCACCGTCTTCGTCCTCGCTCGCTCTCGTGCTGGATAGAGAGGAGAGAGGGGAGAGAGCCACGCGCTGTACAGGCGAATATATCTAAATAAGGGCAGCTCGGCTTTGTGTCTCTCTCCGTGCCACTCACTTCCTCTAGCTCGAGAGTCTTGATCATCTTTTGTTTTTTTCTCCTCTCTGCTGCTCTCCCTCTGTAACTCGTGGGTGTTTCTGTCAGTGCGCAACTGCATGCTGCCAAGTGCTCTCTCGCTTCCACATTGCCCACACACGGCGTGGTATCAGCATCACAGGCGCACGAGTTTTAAGCTTTCTTAGGTCCTGCCTCGAGTTCACCGCATACCAATGGCTCGGTTTCCTGCGCATGCGCCTGGACATGCAGCCCTTCTGAGGCTACGCGTTTCAACTTCCATCACCACTGCTCTTCTTCTCTCGTTGCTCGTCGTCATTGCCTGCTCAGTGACGACGACACATGCAGCCGCTCCCCTAGTGAGTTCGGAGCACCGGCAAGGCTCCGTGCCGGCACTGTCCGGAGGAGTCACCACGGCGAAGGCTGCGCTTAGTCGACTCGAAGGGCACAGCCTTGAAGAGCAGAACACCTTCCATAGGCGCTTCACCCCCACTCTGAGCGTGCTGTACAAGATGTCGAGAAAGGCCAACGAGTTTACGAGAGCTGCCGCCGTGCAGGCCCAAGATCCAGCGGTGCGGATCTCTGCGTCCCTGCAAAACCACAGAATTGCATCTCCCGTGATGGTACAGTCACTCGCGCCTCTGAGGGCAGCCGAGCAGACGTCCTCCACCGCGTCTATTCGCTCTCTCATAGTTAGTGCCGAAGAGAACTCTACACAGACGTCAAACAGCACTGCGCAGGGGATTGAAGGGTGGATAGAAAAGACTCAGCAGACCTCGCGGGTGGTCACCGAGGACGCAGGTGGCCCTAAGCCCGTCGTGGACGACGGCAGCCCCAAGACGCTCTACGCTAGGGACACCAGCCACGAGTTAATACGCCTGATGGCGAACTACGCAAAGGACACGTTGATTGATGTAGACAGCGCCAAGGCTCTGATTCCACTCACTATCATTGGCAGCGGCACCACGGTAGTCAGGTTCAACGGAGAGGCTGGCAACATTATCAATGCCGTTGTGCAGCTGAAGGACCACCGCTACGACAAGTTCGTGAAGAGGACCAACTGCTACGGCATGTACTTACAAGTGGAGCTGCGCAACCACTACAAACTTGACAGCAACATTTACGATTCGATAGGCACAGCAGCTGTTGCGCCCGCGACACAGGCACGCGAGTACGCTGACCTCGACACGTGGCGAGACACAGAGAACTCCGGCACGCTTAACGGCATCGACGAGAACAGCAGCCCCGACTTCTCCTCAGAGGACGAGAGAAGCAGCCGCTGGTCGAACTTCTGGGACTCCATTGCTCCGATGCTCGACAACAGCGCAATGTGCAAGGTGCTGCAGAGCGTCTCCATGCGTGTGGACAAGGTCCCGGTAACGGAGTCGTACTATATCATTATCCGCTCCACCACGGCGCAGGCCTTTCAACGCACGGAGTCTCACGCGAACTCGACCGAGCCCCACGCCACGCGCAGTGAGGACTCGCCTTATACGTGCGAGCTGAGTGTCTTTTTCGACCAGGAGCCGGCGGTGAGGCTAAAGTGGCGGCAGCTCACCTTTGCCTTGGTCTTGCCGCTGCTGGTGCTCTTGCTGCCACTGCCCTTCATGATGCGGCGGGCAGACCTCGTGCAGCAGTACATGATGGACTCCGACTTCGCGGAGTGGATGTGGATGCCGCCGCTGCTGCTGCGCAAGAAAATGGTTGAAGCGCTGAAGGCGGGCGTGGAGTGGGTTGTGAGTCTCCACTCCGCCTATCAGCAGCACATAATGCGGAATCACCTGTTGCGGCAAGAACAAGCACACCATGGCACAGGAGTAGCGCAGTCAGCCGCTGAGCAAGAGCAGCCGTCACATCAGACGGGAGTACAGCATTTTGGATGGGGAACGGCCACCGGTGCGGCACCGTCGCTAGAGTCGCAAGATCTCACTGACTTCTCCGCAGCAGCAGGCGGAGATGTGCAGGCAGAGCCACTGCCACCACGGAGGCAGCAACTGCCCGAGTCTTGTTCGAAACATTATTTCCACGAGGAGGAAGCAAACATCAGCATATGTAGCCAGAGCAGCACCCACTCCAAGCGCTCCCTAGCGTCCATTGGGTCAGGTTTCGATGAGCCACACGATAACGCCTACCATCACCACTGTCACCACCAAACTGGCGGCAGCAGCAATACTGACACCGTGTCGCCGCCTCACTCGGCATGCTCCCGAGACCCACTCATGGAGGACGTTAGTCGCCCCTTCTCTACGACAGGCTGCACCCGTTGGCATCGCCAGCATGTGCGGGAAAGCAGTGCTGCATGCGAAGCTGCCAGAGCAGTATCAGTGCACGTTCCGCCTTCGCCAGATGCTGCTGAGTATTGGCGGGAAGACAATCAGAGTGGTCCGCGCGCGCGAAGCAACGGACACGATGTGCTCTTCACCGCTGAAGAACTAGCCGATGCTGGGCGTAGCCTTCCTACACGCAAGCAGCTCCAGCACGCGGCAAGTGCGCCGCAGATGAGCGTGAGTGATGCTATCCAAACTACATCAAAGCGACCTCGTGAAGAAGTGGAGGCTATGGGGTCATGCGAGGGCGCGGTTGACGGCGCGCCAATCTCAAGAACTTCTGTCCCCATCTGTGCTGGCATCGCTGCATCACCTGCCGCCACAGCAGCGACCTGTGGACCTGCACCAGCATCGAGCGCTGCAAAATCCTCGCCAGACGAAGAGGAAGAAGAGCCATTCTGCCGCATATGTCGCGAGGGCGAAGACGTCGCGCCGCTCATCGTTCCCTGCGCCTGCACTGGCTCGGTCCGCTTCGTGCACCCCACGTGCCTTGACCGCTGGCGGATCGAGAGCGCGAAGCGCAACTTGGCGAACGTCAACCACTGCGAAATCTGCAAGGAACCCTTCCGTGTGAACATCCAGCGATCGATGCTGCTATGGGAGAGCTCGCAACACATTCTGAACGGCATCTGCTTGTTTTTTGCATGCTTCATCCTGGTTGTTGTGGCAACGACGCTAACGCACGTCACGCTTGGTGAGCTTTCATGCTCGGCGAGTTACCATCAAGTCGCCTACAGCACCATGTTCCGCTTCGAGGGGCTCTCACTGACGTTGTTTGTCTACTGCCTCGTGGTACTGCTACTGCTATATGCTAACTTAATCGTCTACAGCTGGTTCCGTAGTCAGCCGGATGTGGAGGAGTACGTGGAAGAGATGCACATTATTCCTCCCTTCTACACGCGGCACAACGTACTCCTCATCGTGCTCGTGGGCGTTGTGCTTCTAACGCAGGCACATGCGATGGGATACCTGCTCAAGTATCTCCTGTACAAGACGAGTCACATTGCTTGGAATTGGGAAATATCCCCACTGATAGGTGGCATGCTCTTCTCCTTATTCAGCACCTGCACGGTCACCCTCTGCAGCTGGGGACGGTACGTGTACCTAGAACATGTTGTCAACCGCGGCCGTGGTGATGCGCCGACGACTGATGTCGTGGTAGAGACCATCGACGACTCTGACCGTGCAGAGCTGGCGGCGAACACCAACAATGATCGTGCTGCCCCTACGTTACTGTCTCAGCCGATCACTGTGCCAGCCACGATCGTGTCTTCCGCGTCTCCGACGGGAACGGCTGCCTCCGCAGCACCTCCACCACCGCCTTCCTCTCCCGCCACCCCTGACGCGGCTGCGACGTCGCCAGCGCCACCGACAGTTCCCCACACTGTAGCGCAGCAGTACTCAGCAGGTGAGGATCCGGACTACACTCGACACTTCACGATACCGCCAAACCAGCGCGTCATTCGCGCCTTCGAGTACTGCCCGCCGCGGAGGAAGCTGCCGAAGTGAAACAGGGCCTCCATGACGGGTACCAGTGCAGGCGTTGCAGAAGGGGACCACATGGCGGGAAGCTATGTAGAATGCGAGGCAGTAGTGGAAACTCGTCTGAAAGCCTCCTGTCTCCCTCTCTCTCGCCGCTACTCGTCTTTGCCCTCCTCGCTGTGTCGACACGTGATGAGAGGATGCCGCGCCCTCGCCACGGCGCCTCACCAACCTTTTGGAGGGTTTCTGCGCTCTCTTTTGCTGCTCTCATTTTTCAGCTCCCTAATTCTCTCCCCTCCCCTTCCACCAGCGTCATCTTCTGCCTCTTCCTCTCCGTCTCTCCGTTTCATCCCCCTTGCGCTCTCGACCTCTGTGTTCGATGCTGCACAGGTGCGCATGCGTCTCCCTCACTTCTACTCTGTTGTTCTTGTTGTTGCTGCCTTCGTTGGTGCTGCTTGACTTCACTGCAATTCGCTCTTCTTCTCTTTGTTTGCTTTTTGCTGCTGTGCATTTGTGGAGTGGCCCACTCGATGTCTACGGCAGAGAGAGAGAGAAGGGGTGGGCCTGTCCATAGCGATGAAGGGGGGAGGGGACGAGAGCGAGGGAGCGATGTCGCGCTTGCTCCCTCGCTCTTGCTTCGCATGTCCCTCCCTTATTCCTCATCGATTTTCTGCTGGTGTCCTCTTCGTCTTGTTTGGTTTTTTTGCCTCGTCCTTGTGTCTCCTCGTGTTATCTCTTCCTATTTCAGCTTCGTCCCCTCTGGATTCACTCGAAGCCTGGTTGATGGTGAGACCGATGATCACACCTCTCTTTACGCTGCCTTGACTTCGAAGACCCCTCACTCGCCTTGTTCCATCAGCGACGATCTTCTGCTCTTAACGCCACTGACAGCGTACGACGTGGAAGGAGAAACTGGGGAGACACACCATGGCAAAGATGTGCCCGGTGCAGGGAGTTCTGACAGTTAGCTCTTGCTCTCTCTCTCCTCTTCACGTCCTCCCTCCTCTCCTTACGGCAGCAAGCGAGAGCACATCAATCTCTGTAGACGGTTTTGGGGGAGCCCCTTTCCATCGCTGCAGAGTGTTCTCGCGACGATAGCGATGCAACGAGATCGGAGGACGGGGGCCGTTGAGGTTTCTCTGTTCAGTGCAAGCCCCACCTTTCCGCTACCTCCAAGTGCCCCTGCCCCGTCTCTCTTCCCTCTGAGAAGGGGCCTGAGCTATCTCCTGGCCCTCCTCCCTCGTTGTTTCCAGCGTCTGTGCCTCCGGAGCTGGTCCTGACACCCATCCGGCCCCCTTCCCTGTCCCCACTTGGTGAGACTGGGAAGCTAGAAGGAAGGGCGGCAGCGCACGCTCTCCAGTACGCCAACGCCGGATATACGCGTGCCTACGCCCCTACACAAGACGCGTTGTATTCCTGCCGGCGTGGCCTCCGTGTCGCTCTCTCTCTCTCCCTCGCCACTCACGATGGTGAAGGAGTAGCCGCATTTTTACACAGGCGGTCTTAGAGGTACAGGAACAGCTGTTTGAGGAACGGTAGCACGTTTTGGGGCTTCAGAAACCACAGATGTTGGTGGCTTATCTCTGCTCTCCTCGTCCGCACCCTCATCTCTCGCTACCACTCTTGTCACTATGCTCGAGTACTGCTTGTTTTTTTCCCTCCGCTTCCTACCCCCGTGTACCTCACAGGGTTGTGAAGCGTCGCCGATAAAGCTAAACTATGGCTCATGGAGCTTAGAGCGGTCTTTGGCGTCGTCAACCGCCTCTCTCTCTCTTTCGTGTGTTTCTCTTTCACCCGAGGTGCTGCCTCGATTCCCACCGTCGGGTTACTTGTCTAAACAGTTCTCTGAATACGCGCCTGGATGCTTTTCCTCTTTTTGGCGGTCGTCTTTGTGGCGCCGCGTTCCCCCTCGTCCTCTTCCTTTGCCCCCTCTCTTATTCGCCCCAACTCCTTCAGAACTGGTGGGCGTTCAGCCCCACCTCTATACCCTTCCTGGAGGCCCTGCCCTTCCAGACGACGGTCGCACCACTGTGGTAGCGCAGGGCCCAGCACCCGCTCTGCCTGCGGAGGCCAGGAGCCTGCAGCCCCCCCCCCTCGGGTACGGCTGTACGGACCCTCAGCGTCGGCGGACAGACCTGGACGGACGGCTGGGTGGGCTGCTGGAGCACAGGTGCCGGAGGCATAGCGAGAGCACCCCGGCGGACACCGTCGAGTCCCCCAGGCACCTGTGCGGCGAGCTGTCACCCCGCACTATGGTGTGCCGCGGCTTGAAGAGGCGGGGGAGAGCCATGGCGTACGGGCTGGGTGCAGGGTCTCAGAGGGCCCCGACCTGGGCCTGGCCAACCTCCGCCCTCGAGCCGGACCGTGAATGCAGCCCGCCTGAGTGGAGTCGCATGGCCCGGTCGGGCGGCGGGGAGGTTCGGCCTTGGCGGCCCGGGCGGAGTCATAGTGTGGCGGTGCTATGGGTGAAGCGCAGTCGTAGGCGGCCACTGGTTGGCGTGTTGGTGGTGGAAGGGGCACGTTGAGCCGAAGTGCTTTCACAGGTCTCTCTGATGTCGATCTGTTCTGTCTGAGTGTGTGGCGCAAAGTGACCGCTGCTGTGTTGTCTTGTGCTCGTTGCTCGTTGCTCGTTGGTATGTATAACCTCGAGGGGGAGGGGGTGTGTGCTGTCTTCTATACGTTTGCCTCTCCCCCTCACGGTCGTGCGAGCACGCAGAGATATCCGATGACGGTCGCAACGATCCTCCGGTGACTTTTCTTTTTTTCGACCCCACTGCGTGTCGCTGGACGTTTTTGTTGTGTCTGTTAGGCATTTTCAGGGAGAATGAGAGAGGCCGGGGGACGCACATCCGAAGCGATGTGGCATCGGGCGGCTGCTTCGGGACGTACTGATAGACACACACACACACACACACACACACACACACACACAGACACACTAGAGCAGATCGATGTGTTTCTCTCCATGTTGGTTTAGAGAGAGAATGGGCGAGATGGTGAAGTGTGCTCTGCTCCACACCTCGAATGTCTGCGTACGTTGGGCGATGATGAGTGGGTGGGGTTCGCTATTTGGCTTTCATTTTTCTTCCTGCTTTTACTCTGTGCGCGCCAGGTCTATTAGTGTGTGTGATGCACAGTGTGGATGGGCCGGTGCGGGACTGCGTGGTGGGTGCACTCGGGTGTGTGTGTATTACGTTTGGCTATGATGAGCAGCATTCTTGTCTTTTCCTCTTCCCTTGTTGTTGTTGTTGTTTATTTGCCTCGCTACTACTACACGGAACCACCATCAGCAGTGCAGCGAGAGCCCGCAACCGCTGGATTCACCCTGCAAATCATGAGCCCTCTCGCTCGCAGGCCCCTTCCTCCTGGACGGCGGCATACAGATGCGTAAGGGACTCTTCACTCTCGACTAAAGGGGGAGGTCTCCTCCTCGAGCATCGGGAAGCAGAAAAAGGAGGCCTTCATGTACACTGCACAGTACGTGCAGGTGCTCTGTTCTACATGGGTGAAGGCACCAGTGCACTCCTGCAGCGCGTCAAGCGAGCTTTGTTCTTTCACTTGCTCCCTCTCTGTCCTCCCCTTCCCTCTTATTGCCTCTCTCTCTCTATCGGGTCATTCTCTCCCACACTCTCCCTCCTCCCTGTGTATCTAACGTGATCTGCGACTACGCTCAATCGGTCATGGCGGCGATTGCGGGATACGCTACTCGCACTCGTGGGACCACCGCCTGCTCCTTTGGCATTATCTACCGCGAAGGTATAGCTCACAGCAGGTCCACAGTCGCCACCGCTGCAGCACCGGCGACCGCAGCAAGCCATCACAACAGGGAGAAGGAAACCCACTTGTTCCTTCTCCTCTCCTCTCTTTCTGGTCATTGTTCATGTGTGTGTGTGTGTGTGTGTGTGTATGTCTTTACCCGTGTCTTCACCAGTTCGTGAACTGCTGCTGGGTTTAACCGCCCCCGGGGCTCCCCTTCCATTACATCGCACTCACACTTTCCCTCTCTCTCTCACTCTCCCTCTGCTTCCTCAGTGTGTGTCCTGTTCTTTGGTTTTGCTGTCGTGGTTCCGTCGCCTCTTCTCTCTATCCTCCTCCCCCCCACCCCTCCCATCGTTGCTGAGAGCGCCTCGCACTCGTATTTTTCTCTTTTGCGGCTTGTGGGTTTGTGCTTGGGTGGAAGAAGCACCGAGAGCGAGAGACACGGAGAGAGGAGAAGCTGGGGGAGGGAGAACTGCCAGACGAGCTTGCGCCTATATCACGTGTCCACCTACACCTGAGCCATTGTTGATACGCTACACATCACCCTTATGGACCTGCTGCTGTCTTCCGCCCTCCCCCTCCCTCCCTTGACCTTTATTGATCGACGCTGCCCATCTCTTGGGCCTCCACTCCTGCCTTCTCCCCCTCCTCTCAACCGCCTGCTTACAAGTGCCGAGTGATTGCCTTAGCGCACTATACAGCTCAGACGTATCGCTACGACATTTTCCCCATTTTCTACTAGAGCAGCAATCATGAGCCAAAGCGTACTTGAGGTCGTAAACAACGCAGCCGATCCACAGGGCACCAACGGGCTGCCGGCCTTCCTTGGCTCTTCCAAAGAAGAGAGTCTTGACACGCTTCAGACGCCAACGCTCACCAGCAGAGGTAGCGTGGCCAACAGTGTTACCGGTGTTCTTGTCACCGATGCTATCGGGTACCCCGCGGAGCTGCCGCAAGCTTCTGAGGAGCGATGTCAACCCCATCGGTCCAATGGCACCGTACGAGACGCGTCGGGGATGAAAAAGCAGTGCCAACTGAAAACGGTCTACGGTGGTGGCATGATGGGGTACCGGCACGTTGCGCGACCTCACAAGGATTCAATCTACACTGGCCTTGTACCGTCCTCGAGGTCGACAAAGCAGCAACTCGCCGCTGCCGACGAGAAGCTGTACAAGCGACTGACTGCGTCGTACACCAACAACGGCAGCATCAACGTTTCCTCACAGCACCGCTCTGCCACCAGCGTCTCTTCAGGTGTTGCGTCGAGGAAGACGCGCAGTGGCAACTCGACGTCTTTGCCCACCTACGGGGACGCGAGTGAGCGATGCACCGTAGAGGACCTCGATGATGACGTTGCCGCCGCCACCGTTTCAGAGGGCACCGCTGTGGGCTTGCGAGCGTCTTCCACTGTTCTGCTACAAACGCTCGACACTCTACAGGCATTCACCCCGAAGAAAGACAACGGCCACTGCAATGGAGAAAGCGATGATTCTCAAAACCGAAACGGTGATACCAACTACCCTAACACTGCGGCAGCAGCTGTCGTAGCGGCACCGGTGTCAATGCCAGCGACTAGAGGTCCTCCCTCTCGCCAGAAGTCTGCAGGTGATCCTTCTTCGGCGCCCAGCTCTTGCCCCACGGGCATCACAACCGGCAAGCCGTTAGCCAAAGGCGGAAACGCCAACGCTCAGTGCCTGCGCAAGGCTTCGTCCATTCGACACCAGTGTAGCAGCCGCCCCAGTCGCTGCGAGAGCAGGCCGGGCAGCTCGGTCATATATGTTGGCGACTTAGCTGAAGTTGAACAGCGGCACCGACCCCTCCGTCGTCTGAGCTCCTCACAGAACCTGCCAGTTACCTGGATTTGTCCACCGATGCGCGGGGGGCGGCAGCGGTCAGGTCGAGTGCGTTCCGCCAAAGGAAACTCGAGGCTACAGTCATTCCGCGCTCCGCCAACGGGGTCACCTGCGGCGCAGGCACATGCGCCACTAACACCTTACCCTCCCTCATCAACGACGACGCCACACAAGAGGCAGAATACCGCACAAGCCCGCTCGTCAAACAATGAAACTTCATTGAGCTTTGTTCACGAAGGAGGAAAAACAAATGACGAGCGACGCGCACTGCAGTACCGACTCCATAGCTCCCGTGCCTCTTTCTCGTGCGAAAGCGAACCGGCAATGCCACAAGTGGTAGAGGGGCATCTGTCGGGTGGCGTACCAAGCCACGGCCATGGCAACAAGGACAGCCATCAGCTCCCATCCCATGGGAGCACTGCTCGGCTGCCAGAGCTGCCAACGCAATACCCCCCCTCGACGCCATCTCAACACTCGACACTCAGTGCTGTCCCACCAACCCTTGACGAGGTGCTTCAGCGACATCGTGTTGGAGTCAAGAAGCAGCCCATCGACCCCTCAGCTGCGGTACCACATTCTCCACATGCCGCCTACTCCCGCAGCGGCGACGGATGGTCCGCCGCACCGGGGCTTTTTCATCAGCCTTCCGAGTCAGCTCTCTACACGTCGGGCCAACATCCGTACTATGTACCTAAGCAGCGACAACAATGCCTTGGGCCCAACGGGCACACCTATGGCGTTGCGCACTACGACGGAGATCAGCCCTACCCTTCGACAGATGTACCTAACGAATACGAGAATAATAGCGGTGGTGGTGGGGGTTTCCTTCCAGCGTTGCGACATGCAGAGCCGTCGTACATGCGGCCCGCCGACGGCCCCACAGCAAGACGGTGGCGGGCACCGGCGCCACCGGCCGAGCGTCATGCCGTTGTGGAGTTGCTTGACCCACTGGTCGGCGGCAGCGTCAGCCCCACTCTTCCTCACCAGCCTAAACGACCTCAGCAGCAGTCGCAGCGCCATCCGCAGCAGCCGACTGTCGAGCTATTTCGAAGCAGCCATCCACGTCGAACGGACTTTGCCGAAGTCGAGGCGGCTCCCGCGTGGCCGAGGGTGTCTCCTCTACCGGAGATGTGCCCACAAATGCGGTCACAGCGGAAGGCAAAGGCAGACGTGGCAAGTAGGGAGCCCGGGGACATGGTTCAGCCGGACCTCGATGGAAACGGCGTGTGGGCTGCGTCACCTAGCTACCCAGCTGTCGCTCCTCCGCGAACGACTGCTGCCGCTGGTAATGACTCCTACGCCACCAGAGCTCAGAAGCGCCAGCGCAACATCCGAAAGGCGGCGGAGCGGAATAAGCGCCTGTACCATACGTTTGCGCCATACATGGCTAGCCTGCGAACCGTCCCCCGCGCCGGCGGGCGAGTCCGCGCGGTGCAGCCAAGGACAAAGAAAAGCAGCCGCTTACAGCAGCACCGCGGCAACGGCAGCGTACGAAGTCATCAGAAGTCGGTAGACTACGCTTCGTTGGCGGTGGCTCGTGACTCGCTGGATCATCTGCTGAGTCGCCATGGCTTCTGGGGTGAGGCAATGACGAGGTGCTAGGGGGAGGAGGGTAAAAGCACGGGTAGCTCTGTTTTGCCGAGTATACAATGGATCTGTGAGAGTGCTGTGCCTATGTGTAGCCAGGATCGTCAGAGGGTAACTCTCCGTCTTCTTTCTTCCCCTTTAGTGGGGGCCTCTGTATAGTCGGCATCATCTCTTCGCTGCCTTTAATGACTCGCTTAGGCAATCGGAGTAGGACCTCTGTTCTTCATTCTCCTTTGCTCTCTCACTACTTTGCTCATACCCCCTCAGCTTGCCTCCTCCATCCCCTTCCTCGGCCCCTTCGCTGCTCCGCTGTTCTTCTCTGCTGCGCGGCCTCAGGCTACGCCTTTCTCCGTTTTGTGCTGAGTCACCTTTGCATATTTTTCTTTGCGCTCTCCATGGCGTACGGGCTGAGCGCAGGGTCTCAGAGGGCCCCGACCTGGGCCTGGCCAACCTCCTCTCGAGGTCATCCGGCATGCACCCGACACCACCACCGCCTCCGCCCTCGAGCCGGACCGTGAATGCGAACCTCCTGGGTGGAGGCGCGCCATCCAGTCGCAGGTGCGTGGCGCCGATGGCGCTGCACGTATGCGAGGAAGGGACGCGGCGGGACGGAAAGAGTCCGTGAGGCGCATGGCCCGGTCGGGCGGCGGGGAGGTTCGGCCTTGGCGGCCCGGGCGGAGTCATAGTGTGGCGGTGCTATGGGTGAAGCGCAGTCGTAGGCGGCCACTGGCTGGCGTGTTGGTGGTGGAAGGGGCACGTTGAGCCGACGTGCTGTGACAGTTCTCACAGCCTTGCGAGCCTGAACGTGAGGGCATGACCCCGCGGAATGACGGGTGTGGCACTCACTTTTGCTTGTCTTCTTTTCTCTCCTTTCGGTGCTCTCGTTTCCGGGACATTTTTTCTCTTTTCGCATGTCGCGTCGAGTTTGCGCACTCACTCATGTGTCAGAGGCCCTTTCATGAACGCGTTTTCCTCCGTGAACGCACCCCATCCCTCCCCCCCCCCCACCACCACCACCTGCGGTCTGTTTTATTCGTTTACTTTTCTTCCGTTGTTGCCATTGTCTGTTTAGGGTTGAGACTCCGCGCTGGAGTGGTGTATGTGTAGGTGGGGGGAGGCCTGCACTCACGTGTTCCTCTGTAGAAAACGAGGAGGGGCGGTGGGGGGCGGGGCGCACGAGCGATTCACACGGAAGAGATGAAGCCCACCAGCGCCTCAACCGATAGGACGCTGTGCCTACTCCTTACGTTTATCCTCAATCTCCCTCCTCCACGCACCTCCTTTGATGTACTTTATGTAACTCTAGTCCGCCTTACCCCGCCTCCGTTGTGGGCCGTGCCGTGCTGGGCTGGGCTGTGCGAGCAAACGTGTGCCCACGCAGCTCCCACGTTGCGCACCGCGCGGCCTCCACGATGTCCACCCCCGCACACATTCCTCTGCAGTTCACCACACACTACATAGACAGAACGCCCCCCCCAATAGCTGCGGGTGTCTCTCTGCTTACCGGTGCTCTGTTTTCTCTATATATATTCCCTCCCGTTCACTCGCCAAAGGGGGGAGAGAACTCCCTCCCCTCCTGCCCCCCCCACACACACGCACAGGTGTCTGTACGTATGTGTCGCTATGTGTGGGTGGTAATGTGGCACGCACGAGCCGGAGGCACATCGTATAGCCGTACTCCGTCTATAGTGCGTCCTCCTCTCCATCCGCTTGGGTGATCTCTACTTCGGTCTTTTTGTCGTTACTCTTCATGCTCGGAGGTACAGCGCTGATTATGCTGGCCTCACCCCTCTCACCAGACTACCAGGGAGGCCTGTGACAGTTCACACACTTGCACCAGCCGTTCGATAGCCAGAGTACCAGCGTGACTCGAGCGGGTCTCACCCGGCTCTCGCTACCCACGGGGGTGGGGAGCCTGAGACACCCCTGAGCGATGCGCCAGGTGGCGGCCGACATGATGGGAGTGGCTGTGAGGCGACTTGCGAAGCGAGTCCATGTGGGGAGTTCGAGGCAGGGGCCCTGCTGAGATGACTGAGTCGGCCCGTTGCTGCAGCGCG